>PISW01009563.1:0-59552 GCA_004023785.1 Mungos mungo | reverse complement strand
TCCTCCCTCCTTTAATAATCACACAAAGGCTCAATTTTAAGAGTTTAAATAAACAGAGTATCTCACATTAGCTTGATACTGCTCCAGAATCACTTGGCCTGGAAATTCTGGCTCAGGCACAGATGCAAACTTCTTGATAATGTCTTCAAGTGCCTGGAGCCCGGCCATCCGCAGCTGGTTGCTATGATCTGTTGCAGCCATGAATGCCATGCGAATCAGGTCAGAGAGATGAAGTACCAACAGGTCATCTAAAAATAAAATACACAGCAAGATGGAAAATTTCTCCGAAAATAGGTATAAAATGAAATAAAATAAATTTCTTTAAAAAAGCACTTACACGCCACACATTTCACTGTGTTTAAAAATAACAAAGATACACTTTCAAGAAAGCCTATATATCATAATTTCTCAAGAACATTGGTAAACCTTTACACAGTATGGTAAAATGGATGACATTATAGGATGGAAAATAACATTTGAAGCAAAATAACTGATTATCCTAGCTTTCCCAAAAGGAGTTTATAATTCTTTAGAACGGGGTTGGCAGACTTTTTTCTGTAAAGAATTAGTTAGTAGGGGCACCTGGGTGGCTCAGTTGGTTACGCATCTGACTTCAGTTCACGTCATGATCTCATAGTCGTGGGTTTGAGCCCCTTGTTGGGCTCTGTGCTGACAGCTCAGGGCCTGGAGCCTGTCTTCAGATTCTGTGTTTCCTTCTCTCTCTGCCCCTCTCCTGCTCACTCTCTGTCTCTGTCTCTCTCTCTCAAAATAAAATAAAGATGTAAAAAAAAAAAAATAGATAGTAAACAGTTTTGGCTTTGCTGGCCATACAATTACTATCACAACTACTCAACTCTGCTGTTGTTGAATGAAAGGAGTCATAGTC
The DNA here is from genome assembly GCA_004023785.1 of Mungos mungo. Taxonomy (NCBI): domain Eukaryota; kingdom Metazoa; phylum Chordata; class Mammalia; order Carnivora; family Herpestidae; genus Mungos; species Mungos mungo. The sequence goes on along the minus strand of PISW01009563.1, from coordinate 58,666 downwards.
CATGGGAATATAAATGGGCTTGCTGTGTTCTAATAAAACTTCATTTTAAAAAAAAACAGGCTATGGCTGGATTTAGAGTGTAGGCAATAGTTTATCAACTTCTCCTTTGTGGAAAAGACTTTTATATGATAAGATGTAGGGAAGAGCAGTCTTTTTCCTTTTAGAGTACAGGCTGCTCCAGATCTGCCCCAAGCTTAAAAGCAAATCTCAAAAGAATTCAAGAGATAGCAAGTAATTGAACTATATTCCAGAACAAAGTGTAATACTATTTAAAGGAATACCACAAAATCCAGCACTATTACCATTAAATCTGCAATATCTGGCAGGAAATAAAAAATTACCAGCAATGCAAAGAAACAGGAAAATACATTTCATAACAAGGGAAAAAACTCTCAGTAAATAGAAACAAACCCAGAAATTAAAGAGATGATATAATTAGCATACAGGCAGCCTAAAACAGAGATTATATATATGTTGCCTATATTCAAGAAAGAAAAGGAAAGCCTGAGCATGATGAAGAGAGAAATAAAAGAAAAAACCACAAATGGGACTTCTAGAAATTTAAAAAAGTAAAATATCTGAAATGAAAAATTATACTGGATAAGATTATTATTAGTGATTAGATGTCAAAGAAGAAAAGACTGGTGAGCTTTAAGACATGGCAACTAAAATTATCTAAATAATTTATCATGCTCAAGTACTCTACAGTTCTTCCAGAGGGTTCAAGATTCTCAAAGTCTTTTTGAAGCAATGGCAAGTGTGTTTCAGCCTGATTCCCAAAAGCTCCTATTAAAAAAGGCTTTTATTGTTATTCCTCTTGTGAAGATTATAAGACAAGTTCTTCTAATTTTTTCATGTGCCCACCTAAAATTCCAATTTTAGAATCTTAAGTTTAGAAAAGAATATCTATTGGTTTGGGGAAGAGGAACAGAGGAGAGAGAAAAAGAACATTTAGTTAGAAGCCCCCAATGCTTCCTCACCTCAGAGAGACAAAAACATACCATCAATAAAAATTAGGTATAATGAACTGCTGCCAGAAGTTGGGAGGAAATTTCCAAGGTAGATGGAACTTGATTAAAATGGGCCTATTCATATTATGCCAACCCAAAAGTAAATTCAAAGGCCCATTACTCCTCTGTTACTCTCTGTCATCTAATTAAAAAGGTCTAGAATGATACCACTCTTGCAACCAGAAATGAGGCAATTATTCTTAAATGCAAGTGCTAGCTCTTCTCTACACAAATCTCTACCTCCAACTTTTCTTAAATCAAGACCTCTTTTTTTTTCCAAATCCAAGGAGATGAACTCCTAAAGCAGAGGAGTGGGAAGGGGTCTGGGGCAGAAATTCTAAAATGGGGAAAGAATTAGGAGACTGTTAAAGGTTTATTATATTCTGGGACTGGTGGTTCCATACAACCAAGGCACAGTGGATACAAAGGGAGATAAGGAAGATACAGGAAGAGCCTGGACGGCACACTCATTTGATCTATAACTTTTCATACACGCTGACATTACTGTTCAGAATGGCAGGAAATGGGAACTAGAAAGGATTCTGTTTCAGTCTAGCAGAACAAAGCAGGTCAGATTCTGAAATCTAGGTTGGAGAGCTGTTATATCAGCTTACCATCCAGCTACCAATGTGAAGTACCCAGTTATCAAAGACAGAGAATGTGGGTAATCCACCCACATACAATGTGAGCAAACTGCGAATAGGCACTCTACTCTTTCAAGGATATAGAGACAAATAAGCCTATGAAAAAAATACACCCGGGCAAAAGAAAGATTATGAAGATTCTGAAAGAGCTAATCTCAAAAATAATTTTCTAGGGACAGGTGGGTGGCTCAGTTGGTTAGGTATCTGACTCTTCATTTAGACTCAGGTCATCATCTCATGGTTCATGAGATCAGGCCTCATATTGGGCTCCCTGCTGATAGCACAGAGCCTACTTGAGATTTTCTCTCTCTCCCTCCCCCATTCATGTGCATGCACACATGCGCATGCTCTCTCTCTCAAAATAAATATACCTAAAAATAGTTTTCTATAAAAATCAGAATAAAATACAGAAAATCACTTGGCATTTCAACAGGATGCACAAAGTCATGGTTGCTATAGAATAATAACAGAAAATCATAAGGAACCCAACGGATATGATACAATGAAGGCAGAAGACGAAATAATGGAAGGAAAACTAAAAACATAAAAGATGACTTAGGATCCACTATGGGGGGCAGAAAACAGTAAAACATTACATCAATGATATATAGGGAAACCTTGTGAGGATCTCTGAGAATGCAGGCAAAAAGACAAGATACTAATGATGAGGGAAAATAATTAAATATGAAGAAAGGAAAGCCAACCTAAGGATCTTCACTTTTCCTTAAATGTAATACGCACACTCTGTGCCTGTACAAATTCTCTTACTTTCTTTGCTTATAATAAACCAGTGCGGTGGGCAGAATCATGGTGCTCCAATGTGTCCACACCCTAATCTCTACAGCCTGTGGATGTTAATTTACACAGCAAAAGGGGCTTTGCACATAGACATTAACCCAAATTTAACAGGCAGGCCCCATCTAATCACATGTGCCTTAAAAGCAGAGCACCCCTTCTGGCTGTAGTCAGAGAGAAGTGTGACAACTAAAGACGGATCACCAAGACAGTGCTGCTGGCTTTGAAGACCGAGAAAGGGGACCTCCAGACAAGGAACGCAGGCAGCTGACAGAGAGGCTAAGAAGAAAAGAGACTCCTCTAGAGCCTCCAGAACAGGAAGCAGCCCTGCTGAGACCTTGATTTTAGGCCAGGGTGATTCCTGTTGGGCTTTCTGACCTACAGAACTATAAGATAAAATAATCTGGGCCACCGAATTTGCGGTCTTTTCTTATAGCGGCAATAGAAACTAATCCAACTAGCTTCTTCTACCTGCAAAATCTTTTCTCTGTCTTTAAAATCCAGTTTCAAGATCAGATTTCTGTAAAGTCTTCTCTGGCTCTTCAGGAATGAACACTACTTTTTTATGTTCCCCAAATACTCCATCATACCACTACTGGGACATGTAGTTGTTTAAGACAAGTCTTTTTGTCTTCTAGACTAGAAAATCTTCAAGGATATGGGCTCTGTTTTTTTCTTCTTTGTATCCCTAATGTGTAGCAAAGAATAGGATTTGGTAAATATTTGATAAATAATGACATGAATGAAGACATTGTGTTCACGATAATTGGGCTTTGCTGATAACTCTACCTTCAGATTCACATTCTATACGTAGAGTATCGTTTTACGTTTTGTTTTTTTAATCCATTTGTGAATTCTAGTAAACTAAAAGGCCATTTAGTAACAAAATGAAAGGCATTTTAATGTACAGACTTCAATACTATTAACACACAGTTTGTCTTTACATATGTAAGAAAATGACAGGGCGATGAAGAGACAACAAATTGCAAGACAGAGTCTATTACTCTCTTACTGCTCTCAGCTTCTTTGAGTCTCCTGATTTGTAAAATGAGGATACTGGATGCAATGATTTCTTTGTAAACTCTCTATAATACTGGATCCAGGATATTATGGGACATAAAAAGCTCACAAAACATAAAAAAGTGACAGGTTTCAGTAACCAACACCTTTTTAAACTACCTAGCAGCATTTCTGAAATCTGAGAGTTTGAATTGAATTGAATGATAGCATTCATGAATTCTGACATTCTCCATGGCTGGGGACTACAAAATTCTCTTTGCTTATGTACCTTAAAGCGTTGCTCTTTTACACTGAAGTGCTAAAACTAGGATAAAGTACAAAGGATATGTAAGTTGCTGCCATTATTATCCTAAGGGGACATGATCGAGATACATCTACCTTAAGATAGGTAGACTATACCACTTTCTTCAACATTATGTTCAAAATACCAAGCAGAAGATGGGTGGTGTAGGGGACAGAAAACAAAGGCAAAAGGCAAGGGAATGTAACAAATGAAAGGCAGAGTCTAAAGCATGATACCTAGCAGCAAAATATCTCCAACGTATAACACAACTTTGGGGAAAACAAGTATTGGTTTTAAATTTACTTGTAGGGTTGCGTAGCTTAGCGGAACGCGCCATTGCAAGATCAAAGTGGGCCTGGTCTGCGTTCTCACACAAATGGATGATCCGGCACAGGCAGTCAGCAGCGAACACCCGAGTGGCCCAGCGAGGCGCCACGAAGGGCTTTGATTTATCGTCTTCGCCTAGTGTGGTGAACATGGTATCATCATCCATCTCATCCTTCTTCTCAGACTCCTCATCTTTTCCGCTACTTAAGGGAGTCGCAGTGCTCATATCTGTAACCAAAAACAAAGCACATTATGACAACCTTCCATACAGCAAAAATGATGTTTTAGAACTTGTACTAATGTTAGAAGATTGCCTTAAGAGGACTGAATTCTTACTCCTTTGGAAACAGTAGAATTGGGCAAATTTAAAAAAAATTCAGAAACCAAGCAAAGGATAACATAAAAGTATTTTACATATTTCACCAATTTTACACAATATGTTGAACTATGAAATAACTGGGGGTTTTCATACATGAAAATTTAGCTTGAATTTAGCTGTTTCCCCCAAATCAAAAAAAGTGCATTACTTTGTAATATAGTTTAATGTTCAACATTTATATAGGGATTTATAGATCAAAATGTATTAGTATTTTAAAATGTAAGCTCAAATTAAAATATATTACCTATATATCTTTTCATGTATCTATATCCATATATTTCTATATACAAATGTATACCAGAAGGAAAACATTCATTATTTTAAGAACGTATTTTATATATTAAATACATACCACTAGAAGCTGCCAGGACATCTTTACAAAGCATTAGCCAATGGGAAAGTTTTTCCACAGCCAGGGATGACAGCATATGCCCCAAAGTATCATGAATATCAGAACATAATTTTCTATCTGTCTCCCGGTCTAGCATTCCAAAAAGAAGTCCTTCAAGACCAGTTTCTGTTATATTAACACCTTGGTGCCGGCAGTGGATATCACTTCGAGAACTAACTCCAGGTGCAAAAGGATTGACATCTGAAAAGCAATTTTCACAAATGAACTCGTATAGGATTTTGTTGTACACTAAAGGTAACAATTATGTCAAACACCAAGGCTTACATGCAAATTCAGGATTACAACAAAACAAGCTAGCTATACCTACAATTTATGTTCTCCAGTTTACATACCTATCTTTAGGTTTAGAATTTAATCTGACAATAAAGGCACAACTCTGATCTTTAAGACGGTCTATTCTGAGGTAGTTTAAACAAATCTCCAGGGAATGCTAAATAAATATATATTTCATTCTAAAAAAGAAAAAGTGTGGGAAAAAGATATATTTCTAAGTAGATTTAATTTAATGGACTGAAAAATAATTATTGCTATATTTGTTGGAAGAATAAATTGAAATTCATTCGGTCTTATAGTTCTGATTTTTAAAAATCTATAGAGCCAGAACACATATTACAAATAGATTATATGCTAAACGATGATTTAAAAACTGGGAAGGTCCTTTCCAAGAAACATACAATCAAAAAGTAATATTGCATGGCGAAGTGGATAAATCAGGTGAAAGGGATTAAGAGGCACAAACTCCAAGCTATAAAGTAAGTCACAGGGTGAAAAGTACAAATAGGGAATACAGTCAGTACTGTGTAATAATGCTGTATGATGATATACAGCGAATACACTTATCATGGTGAGCACTGCCTCCTGTGCAGAATCGTGGGTCCCTATGTTATGCCCCTGAAACTAACGTAACATTGTATGTCACTTACACTTCAATTAAAATGGTATTGTTATAAAACAGCAGCTAAATATCTTGCTTTATCTGAAAATCTTTTTCTCCCCATCCATTACAGTTTATTTTTTTTATTTTGTGTTTTTTAGGTATTGCATATATTTGTATACCTAATGTTTATTTATTTACCTGTAGACTAGATATTTTATTTTATTTTATTTATTTATTTTTAATTAATTAATTTATTTTTTTTACTGTTTTTATTTATTTTAGAGACAGAAAGAGACAGCATGAGCAGGGGAGGGTCAGAGAAAGAGGGAGACAAGAACCATCTGAAGACAGGCTCCAGGCTCTGAGTTGCTGTCAGCACAGAGCCCGACGCGGGGCTCAAACCCACGAACTGTGAGATCATGACCTGAGCCGAAGCTGGACGCTTAACCGACTGAGCCACCCAGGCGCCCCTTATTTTATTTTTTAATATAATTTATTATAAACAGCAAAACTTGTACAACAGGCAGTCCTAAGAATGAATACTGTGGGGGCGCCTAGATGGCTCAGTCAGTTAAGCATCTGACTTTGGCTCACAGTCTGTGAGCTTTGGAGCATGCTTCGGGTTCTGTGTCGCCCTCTCTTTCTGCCCCTGCCCTGCTCACGCATGGTCTATGTCTCAAAAATAAATAAACATTTAAAAAAATGAATAAAACTGTGAGGTTCCAAAGTCTAAAGTCCTTTGAACCTTTAAGAGAGTGAGACAAAGGGATGGAAACTGAGAAGTGACCCTTTAGTTGAGTCACTTCAAAGACAAATGAGGGAAGTCTGCAGAAAACAGCCACAATGAGAGGAATTAGACAGTAGGAAAAGTCAAAAGAAAAGGTCCCAAGGAAAGAAAACATTAGCAAGAGGTTAGACACAGAGGCCTAATTTTCACTTAGCAGCAGGTAGTATGTTCCCATATCAGGAATCATACTTCTACAACATGAATTTTCATAGCTACATAGCAAACCACTGAATTAGGAGAACACTGACTGATTAATCACTGAGGGTGAACTCCTAAAAGGGGAACCGCTAGGTCGAAGGGTAAGCTGACAAAAAATACTGACAAATCCAAAAAATTTGTATGACCTTACATTTCTTCCTATCTGCAGTGTAAGACATTTCTATTCATACCTCTCCCAGTGCTGATTATAAGCATTATTTTTAATTTGCTCAGTTTTATAAAAGAAAAATGCTATCTTATTACTGCACTGACTTATAATTATTTAATCACTGGAGATTGAAATATTTCCTGTGTTGATATTTGTTCTTTGATGAAACACGTTTCTTACGCTCTCGCGATTTCTGTAGATGCAGAAGAGAGTTGATATAGCAGGCCTGAGACTACTTAGTAAGGCCTGGCACTCAGGTAAGCCCTCTGCCAGCATCCAAGAGAACTGGGTTTCAGGAAGGTTCCCACCCTTTCCTGGTAACAGTGGCTCACGAGGCCTAACATGTCTGTACAAACAGTATGGTTTGTGCCAAACACCCGCCTGAATTTCGAAAGTCTGGGCTTTTGGAACATGCTAGGCAGATAGGTTCAGTTCACCAGCACCCAATAAAAACCTTGGGGACTGAGTCTCTGACAGATCCCCTGGGACATGTCTCATATATGTTGTCACAACTCATTGCTAGAGAGACGAGCAGCTCCTGTGTGACTTCATGTGTGTGGGCTCTTGGAAACTTGAGCCTGGTTTGCTCCAGACTTCACCCCAAGTGCCTTTTCCCTCTGCAAATTTTGCTTTGTATCAGCTGCTGTAATAAATCATAGCCATAAGCATGACTACATGCTAAGTCCTCTTACTGCTTCCTCAAGCACGGGGGTGGTCTTAGGACCCCCAACACACTGAGCTTTTAAGCTTTAAAAATATTAAAACATAAATATAGACACTATAGCAAATAATGTAATAAATATATTTTGCCAGTATTTCCCCCTCTTAGTTTGTCTTTCAACTTCAATTATGGTGACTGACATGTATAAGTTTTAAAATTTTATATCTTAATCAGGAAAATTCTGTAATTACATAGAATTGGTTCTATGTTTTCTCTATTAAAAGCAATAATATTTATTATATAAACAGCTTATTTCACATTTCATACCGTGGATCTGTTACTAGAGCTCTTATGTTAAAATTGAAGTTATTTTAGTATCTTGCTTCTTATTACCCAAGCAACTTCTATGCATTTGAAAGCTCTTAGAAGTAAAAATCTTTCTCTTACAATAGGGGAAATATCTGTCAATTAAGCTCTGAAAAAGTTCCCAAACAACCAATCCCTAGAGACCAGAAGACCAGCTATGAAATTCAACTATACATAAAACCCCCCAAATGCAGGAAGAATTAAAGAAAGCAAAGATCTTTGCTACCCAAACATATACCATTATTTCTTGTTTTATTGGTTACTCGACCTTTACCTTCTTCAGGAAAAGTTGCAACACTTTTCAAAAGGGTCAACTAGTATCAGGGACGAAAGCTTTCAGATACGCCCCAAATAGATTGCTGCTCTTCCCAGAAGTCTATCACTAATACAAAGCAGTATCCTTAGAGTTAGTTATCCTTTATACATAGCTAAATCATCCTCAAGGGATGGCACACGTATCTTGATATTAAATGCTTGTTTGTTTGTTTTTAGCTCCAAACCTTAAAAAAGGTAAAAGTGTAAAATTACCAGGAAAACCATACTATAGTCTTTTGGGCCATGTGCATGGCTCCGTCAGTTAAGCATCTGACTCTTGATTTCGGCTGAAGTCATGATCTCAGAGTCGTGGGATTGAGCCTTGTGTTGGGCTCTGTGCTGAGTGTAGAGCCCGCTTAGGATTCTCTCTCTGCTCCTCCCCTGCTCTTGCTCTCTCTCTCAAAAAAAAATATTTTAAAAAATCTTTCTAAAAACTACACTGGAGGGGTCCCTGGGTGGTTCAGTCAGTTGAGCATCTGACTTCGGCTCAGGTCATGATCTCACAGTTCGTGGGTTCGAGCCCCGCGTCGGGCTCTGTGCTGACAGCTCAGAGCCTGGAGCCTGCTTCAGATTCTGTGTGTCCCTCTTTCTCTGCCCCTCCCCTGGTCATGATCTGTTTCTCTCTGTCTCTCAAAAATAAATAAATGTTAAAAATAAATAAATAAATAAAAATAAAAACTACACTGGAGTTTAAGTGATAATGGTTTTATTTTATTTAAAAGGACAAGAAGACCAACTATCCTTGAAAGCAAAAATGTTATTTAAAGAGTGATACTTCTTTGAAATGGTAAAGCGTGTAAACTAATCGGGTAACTTACTAGTACCACTGCTCTCCTTGTCGCCTGCGTTTTTGGCTAGGCTCATGGCGTACTCACAGACTTCCGCCGCTTCTCTTTGTGCGAGCTGCCGGAGACAGGCCACGGCTGCTCGCCGCAGCAGCAAATGGGAACTGCATAAGTGGACCTGCAAATCATAACGTATTATACAATTTTCTTTAAAAAAACTGCAATCTCATTTGCCTGATGGATAACACTTTACTTGGAAAGAGGCTCTTGATTTAACATCAGTTGTTAAATGTATAGCCAAATAATGGCCTTTTGGGAAAACAATCATACCAATAAAGCATACAAGGAATATTTTAGTGGCCAAGACAACTGTGCCAAGACCTGATCACTAAAGATCATACAACATACTTACCTAAAGATCCAGAAGGAGCTCTTGCACATCTTATTTTACACAGAGTCCTCCTAAATGTTGTCATCTAAATTTTTTAAGTGCATAGAGATTACATGTAGTCAATGAAAAGTTAGCAAGAAATTAAAGTAAAGAAGGGTTATTTATTAAAATTTTTAAAAATCAAGCAAACATAAACACCTGGAAAAAAATCCAAAGTGGGCCTTTTTGGAATTGTTTTTAATCTCAAAAGTCCTTGAAAGAATCAATGCAGCACACTTTAATACATGAAGTATAAGACACAGCATCGCATGATTTAGAGCTCAGGCTCTGATTGCTAGACTGGGTTTGAATCTTGGTTTCATTTACTTCTGTGTGACCTTAGACGAATTACTTAACCTCTCTGTGCCTTGTTTGACCATATGCAAAATGTGGAGAGTAATTCTTTGCGGGAATATTGTGAAAATAAAATAAGTTAATACAAGTATTTTGCTTAGAACAGTGAATTGACATGATACTTGCTCAAAACAGATTAGCTATTATTATTATTACTGTAAATCTGATTCATCAAGAAAATATTAAATTATGCTCCATATGCTGCTTAAGCAAGAAGATGAGTAATATATTTTAGAAAATATTTCATCCAGAAATAGTGAAGGGGGAATAATTATATGGAAGACATGGCCCCTTCATAAGGCTAGATAGTATATTTTTATGCTACCAATATGGCATTTTTAATTCCAGATATATTTGGATAAAATTCATAGCCTATGAAATTTATACGAAGTATTTAAAATATATATATAAATGAAGAGAGAAAACCTGACAGGTTTTTTTAAATAAAATGTTTTATTCATTCCATTTTCTTAAAATGAAGACATGTTGGAACTCTGAAATATTCTATAATTAGAAAGCTTGAGCATGGTCATATGAGATGGGAAGAACAAGTCAGTCTCTCAGAGTTTCTGCCTTTTTACATGTTCAGTGGGGACAACAGCCACCCTATCACACATGATTGTGGTAAGAATCAAATGACTTCATATATATAAAGCAGAACACCATAAAAATGTAATTTAGTTGCAACTAAGTAGAACTGTAGCTAAGAGGGGTGCCTTGCTGGCTGAGTCTATACACCTTGCAACTCTGTCTTGGGGTCGTGAGTTCAAGCCCCATGTTGGCCACAGAGTTTACTTAAAAAAATTTTTTTTAATATAAAAAAAGAATTGTAGCTAAGACAATACACTCAACAAATATTGACTGGGAGGGCTGAAGAGAAAAGAAAATAAAACATTTTTGTTTGCAAAGTATTTTCAAATACTCTAATGATTCTGAGGCATATATATTTTTTCCACTTTAACATCTCTGTTATTAGAGATGCAAATTACAATTGATGGTGTCTTACAGTCACTATAAATCAGGTAAAAGTAAACACATATTTGTTTGAAAACCTTCCCTTGACACTCTTTGGTAATATACAAAATAAAGAACAAAAACATATTAAATTTGATAACAGTATGTGGCTTCCTAATGCCCCTTCCTAGCCCTTGGAAATAATCACAATCTACAGTGACATCTATCATTATAGTTTCATTTAGCCTGCTCTTGAACTTTATATAAACGGAACCATGTAGTGTGCTCTTGTGTCTGACTTCTCAGAAATTTATCTGTGAGATTCATCTATGTGATTACATTTCACAGTTTGCTTCCATTGCCATGAAGTATTCTGTTGATAATTGTATAACTCTATTTATCCATTGCTGACTGGTAGACATTTCGGTCATTTCTGGGTTTGGGCTATTATGAATAACCAAGCAACAAACATTCCTGTGCATGTATTTTGCTTTGGCACACACGTGCATGTGTTTCTGTCAGCTATTTACTTAAGAGTGAAGTTGCTGAGGGCACCTGGGTAGCTCAGTTGGTTAAGCGTCCTACTCCTTTTTTTTAATGTTTACTTACTTTTGAGAAAGAGAGAGAAAGAGAGAGAGAGAGAGCGCGCATGCGAGAGCACATGCACACATGAGCAGAGGAGGAGCACAGAGAGAGGGACAGAGCATCTGAAGCAGGCTCTGCATTGACAGCAGCGCCCAACATGGGGTTCCAATTCAAGAACCATGAGATCATGACCTGAGCTGAAGTCGGACATTCAACTGACTGAGCCACCCAGGTGACCCAAGCATTCTGCTCTTGATTTTGGCTCAGGTCGTGATCTCACGGATCCTGAGATCAAGACCTGCATTGGGCTTCTTGTGGATAGTTGGAGACTGCTTGGGATACTCTCTCTCCCTCTCTCTCTCTGTCCCTCTGCTGCTCACAATCTCTCTCTCTCGAAACAAATAAACTTAAAAAAAAAAAGTCTATAAAAAAAGGGCTAAGATTCTGGGTCATAGCATATGCACATATTAAGCTATTTTAGATTATGCCTAATTGTAAAGAAACTGTTTTTTCTTATTTTTTAATTTTTATTTTTTAAATGTTTTGTTTATTTTTGAGAGAGAGATGGAGAATGAGCCAAGAAGGGGCAGAGAGAATAGGAGACACAGAATCCGAAGCAGGCTCCAGGCTCTGAGCTGTCAGCACAGAGCCTGATGTGGGGCTCGAACTTGTGAACCACAAGATCATGACCTGGGCCGAAGTCATATGCTCAACCAGCTGAGCCACCCAGGCACCCCAACTTTTTTTCTTGTATTTCACAAACTTCAGGGACATTGTGTTGCTTGCCCCTACAGTAGACCTCCACCTATCTATAAAAATGGGTGTTATTTTATACTTTACGTCATCCTCTATCTCTTGTTGTGCCTACCACATATACATCCTGGACAGCTGGATGTCCCTGCTCTGACACTGATGACCTGGGCATTCAGTTCAAGTCTTTCTCTCAGTGTCATTTCCTACAATTCTCCGAGGTGACATAACTGCCTGTGTGTAGAACACTTCTTTCAGGATGGGAGAATGAGTAACTGTGGTCACATGGTCTAAAAGCAGCTGCCTGCCAAGAGGGAAATAACAATACTTCAGAGGGGTGGTTGTTCTTTCAAAGACACATTTTGAATAGTTCTAACATCACATCTAACATCAAATTTTAACAGTTTTATATCATTTAAAGATTATTATGGTGAAACTCACCTCTCAGTACATTTGCTGAAAAATAAATCACATTTCATTTGTGTGATACACATGGTATCCCGTAATATTGCCATTTCTGATGGCAATGGTTGAGGAGGAATAAACATGAAATTTGTAAAGATCTGAACTGATTTCACTAATTTGGATGAACCCACGTGTCGACAAATTTTCAGTTGTGAAACGATCTGGTAATGGAGACAGCACGGGGGCTTCTGTAACGTGAAAACAAGACATCCTCCTGAACGGCCCCTGTTCTCGTCCCTATCCTGCCAAGCCATCTCCTTCCAACCAGCTGCCTGGAACCTCACTACTTAGCCTCTTGGAAGAGGTTCAGGAAAGTGCTCCCACACGCCTTGTGGTCAAACCCCTGGTGCTCTGTGGAGGGTATCGGTTTTGGGCAGTATTCTGTGTTAACGCATAGGAGGCTCACTGCGTAGCCTGTGGCTTACTGATCACCTCCACTGAGATAAAGAAACTCACGTTACTACTTTACCAGATCCCTCAAATGTGCTCCATCTCATAAGGTCCACACCATAGTATATTTATATTTAAGGAGAAAAATGGAGAGAGGAATCGGACAACCTAAAGAATACACGTCTGTGTTTTCATCACGTTTGTATCATGGAACGGAGTCACCTCACTCAAGAGATGCCACAAGTGCCCTCGGAGCGTGGGCATTAAACCCTGGTTTTTGGCAGGATGCTACGTATCTTGTTGCAGAATGCTATCAGATGTAAACTATTAATCGACTATTTTCTTTGTAAATCTTTTTTGTACACATTTCATGAGCATCTGGTTTCTGCCCTGCGGCACTCTCAGGTTCTGTAACGGTCTAGGACGGATTCAGTTCCCCCTGGTCTACAGGGAAACGAGCACATCGTATTGCATAAGTTAAATACACCACATCAGATCTAACGCCTAACATGTTGGCCATTCAGTCCTTCACCTCATCCTCCCACGGTGACATCTAGAGCGCCTTTCTTTCTCCTTACATATCAGCCTCATGCTGTCTTTTCCTTCCTCCTTGACCGAAATGAGAGCTCATAATCCATTATTTCAGCACTGTCTTGTTAATATCATTATTTCTTTCATCCTGCTATCATTTCACTGAATCTGCTTGGCCGAAGTCCAACTATGAATGCACCAAAGCATCTATCTGGCTGCTCAGTGCCTGTACTCAGTTGATTATAGGTGTTGGAGAAAAATCTTACCAGGGGAACTGCTACCATTACAAATCACACACTGGAGCCAAAGAGGGTCACTATCGTTCATTGAACCCTTAGCACTACCATAGCATCTTCTATTTCTCCAATTAGTTCAATCTCCCACTTCCCACACCCATCAAATTTCTGGCCCTCTTCTTTGCTTTTTTGTTCTTAAAACTCATCTTCCCTTTTACTTGAAAGTAAAAGTCATTAGATAATAATCACCCCCGCCCCCCAGCTTCGAGCCATCATATCCATAAACCCACCTGTATCTACATTCATCCTCTCCCCCTTTCTTCATGCTGTACTAGGAGAGACATTTTCTCCCTTGTGCCCTGAGAAGTCTATCCCATTAGAAACCGTGGATGATTAATTAGCCACTTTCTGCCCCATACCTTAAACTTTCCCACCCTTCTGGTTCCATCTCCTCGCATTTAAACCCTCACATCTCAACCCTCACATCTCACTACCATAGTAGGAAAAGTCTCACCTGACTCCATCTCCCCCTTGACCTACTGTCCTCAGTCCTCTCCTACAAAGTCAACTTCTGGAAAGAAGTTTCTATTCATATCCTACCATCAGTCCAATTTATGTGGACTTCCACTGGTACCATGCTGCAAGATGAGCTCTTGCTAAAGCCATCATGTGACAAAAGTCCAAGGACACATGACAGCCCTCATCCGTGTCTCTGAACAATATGCTACAGCGGCCCACTCCTTACTCCACTTGGCTTCTGTGAACACTACAGACTCTATTTTTCCTTTAACCACTCAGACTGCTTCATATTTTTCCTGATTCTTTTTCTTTTCCTACATTTTATATGCTGGCTTCCTCACTCAGCACTCTTGCCCTAGTGCTCTCATCTATTTCTGTATTTATTTCCCATCTAAATGCTTATGCCTCCCAAATTTACCTTTCCAACCAGACTTCTCTCTTTTCTGAGCTCCAGCACATGAAACTAACCAAATGTCTAAAACTGAATTCATTATATCCACTTTTCCCAACCGTCTCCTATTCTGGCGTTACCCATCTCAGAAAATCACATTACTATGCTCAAGTCAGGAACTTGGATTATACCCTTCTCCCTTTTCCTTACAGCCCATTAATCAATGAAGTGCATTGATTCTTCCTCAGATCCATTTATTTTTCTGCATTCTCATTGCTACTAATATGGAGCAAGTCATTATCATCTCCCTCCTAGATCACTATAATTCTCCCCTTTGTTAAAAAAATTTTTTTTAATGTTTGTTTATTTTTGAGAGAGAGAGAAAGAGAGTGAGAAGGAAAGGGGCAGAGAGAGAGGGAGACACAGAATCCAAAGCAGGCTCCAGCCTCCGAGCTGTCAACACGGAGCTTGACACGGTGCTAGAACTCGGACCATGAGATCATGGCCTGAGCTAAAGTCAGACACTTAAGCAACTGAGCCATCCAGGCGGCCCCCCTTCTTTTTTTTTTTTAATGTTTATTTTTGAGAGAGAGAGAGAGAGAGAGAAAGAGAAACTGTGAGTGGGGGAGGGACAGAAAGAGAAGGAGACACAGAATCCAAAGCAGGCTCCAGGATCTGAACTGTCAGCAGAGAGCCCGATGCGGGGTTCAAACTCACAGACTATGAGACCATGACTTGAGCTGAAGCTGGACACTTAACTGAATGAACCACCCCGGTGCCCCACCATAATTCTCAAAGCCAAAAGAGTCCAAAGTTTTAATACATCTAGAAAGTCCGCATGATCTCTCCCCTGGCTAACTATCCAGCTTCAGCCTGTGCCTGGGCCCTCCCCTCCCCTTCTCTCTCAGTCCAACCACACTGACTAGACAGTTTCTAACTCCTTCCCATCCTGGGGCCTTTCACCTATTTTTTCTCTCTCCCTAAATATAAATGCTGTTTATATCAATACCATGCTTTCTCTCCAACTAACTCTCATTTATCTTATTTATCCTACCTTAAATATCAGTTTTTCACGGAAATCTTTTCTGAATGCCTGGATTCTGACAGGCTCCCCTATTACATGTCTTCCTATAGCCTTTTCCGGCAATTGTCATATTAGTAAGTAATTATTATTGACCATGTTCCCTTGTAAACTATAGATTTTAGTATAACAGAAACTTCATTTTGTCTCACCTACAAAATGTATTCCCAGTACTTTGCGTAGTACGTGACATATAGCAGGCTCTCAGTAAGTATTTATTAAGTGAGCAGATTAATGACTGTGATGATGGTAACAGACCCTCAGAAGTTTTCAATCAACTTTCAGGAGACAAGATTCTCAATGGGAAAAACTAAAAATATGATGCATCCTTAGCCAAGAAATAAAAAGTTCATCAAAATATTTCTTAAAAGGGGAAAAAGAAAACCAATAAATAAAATGAATAGTCATAAAATGACTATTGATGCTGAAACTCTAGAATTCACAATCCAGGAAATTTACATTTTTTGTTTTGGGTCTAGTTTAATCTTTTGGGAAACAAATTTGGGGCTCTCTAAATAAATCAATGAATGAGGGGGTGCCTGGGTGGCTCAGTCAGTTGAGCATCTGACTCTTGACTTCGGCTCAGGTCATGATCTCACGGTTTGGGAGTCTGAGTTCCCGATCTGGCTTGATGCTGACAGTCTTCTTGGGATTCTCTCTGTCCCTCTCTCTCTCTCTACTACTCCCCTGCTTGTGCTGTTCCTGTCTCTCTCAAAATAAGTAAATAAACCTAAATAAATAAATGAATGAATGAAGCCGCTTTATACTCACACAAAGGCTAGGAACAAGACTAGATAGATTGACGTGTCGTGGTGCAAACATGTGAAGCTGCTGAAGGCAAGAAATGGCAGCGGCTTGCACGAGGGAATCTGAATGGTCCTGAGTTATTGCACAGCCCACCAAACAAGAAGAACGAATGGTGGAAATCGTTGCCCCATTCCCTAATAGCAAAATAAAAGGAAATGCAAAATACAATCATTAGTATTACCAAAAATATTCCTTGAAAACAATTATCTTCTAAATAACCTTTCTGATTACTATTCAGATTGTTTTGAATATAAAAAGTTTATGAAGTCCATAGAAATTATTTCAAAACATGACTGTCTATTGATGACAATAATATATCCTTCTAGATTTAGCTACGTTTATCCATACTCCTTAGGAAACTATATTATTTTTCAAACCATTCATTGTTTTATTTGAAGGAGGCCGAAGATTTCTCATTCTGTTTCTTCTTCAACCAATATTATCATGACATTATTTAATAACTTTAAATCCTATTTTCCTAGGAAGATTAATGGAAATTATTACACTGATAGGAAAAGTAACGGTAGTATTATATACTATCTGTATAAAAATGGCTTAATTGCCTAATATAAGTGACTTACAACTTTTGTCAATGTAAAATAAAAAATGACTTCATAGGCATATAAGGAAATCATAGCCACAGACAGTCTCATTCTAGTTTGAAATACACATTGCCTCCTTATCATTGCATTAGAAAGCACTTGGTAAATACCTATGTTTAATCAAAGACATATATTTATCCTGTGTATATCCTTACTATAACACTGGAAGAAAGAATTATCAACTTTCTCAAAGAGGACATGGAGTCTTAAGAAAAAGATACGTCTAAATCATATATTTTCCAATTTCTAGCATTCTTCATTAAGATCTTTTCATTTTGGCTTCTTTCTTTTTTTACATATCTGTCTGGGTGGAAGCAACACAGCATAGTGGTTAAGAACGGATGGAAAGGAAACTGATCTGGGCTTTGCCTCTGGCACCGACCCCTCACTGGCTATATAAAACTTGGAAAAGTTCTTAACCTCTCCCTGCCTCAGAGTTTCATCTACAAAATGAAGAGATATACCTATCTTAGGACATTGTCAAAATTAAATGAGATAATGTGTATAAAAATCTTGACCCACTTATAGCATTTACTGAATGATGAGAGAAAAAGTGAAAACTTTGAAAATGGCTGGTACATTCGGGAACAATTCATAGTAATTTTCTGCCTTGTATGTTTCATTCAATCTTTAGTAAAATTATGCCAGTGGAATTGTCTGGTTAGAATATGGGCCTTAGGATCATAACTATTTTCTCTGAGCTTGCTTCCTCACAGAGAAATTATATAATATTCTCTTCCTTATTGCAGTGGGTTTTTAAACTTTGATCCTGATCTTTAGAGTTCAAAGATACAGTGAAGCAAAAGTGCATGAAGACAAGTGGATGGCGCTTCAGGACACAGGAACTCCACTTGTATCTTGTCTTCATGGGGATCCAGGTAAAGTATAATTTGGAAAGGCTTTCTCTGCTCAAAACTTCAAATAACAATCAGTTATAGGTGTGTGTTTTAGGGATTAAATTCAATGTCATATGTAAAAAGAAGAGTCATAGGCCTTTGGTAAATAACAAGCATTCAGTACATAGTAATGATGATTATTAGACTTAGCCTCTACTACAAAGCGGTCATCATCAAGACTGTATGGTATTGGCACAAAAACAGACACATAGACCAACGGAATAGAATAGAGAGCTCAGAACTGGACCCACAAGTGTATGGCCAATTAATCTCTGACAAAGTAGGAGAGTATCCAATGGAAAAAAGACACCCTCTTTAACAGATGGTGCTGGGAGAACTGGACAGCAACATGCAGAAGAATGAAACTAGACCACTTTCTTACGCCATACACAAAAATAAACTCAAAATGGATGAAGGATCTAAATGTGAGACAGGAAACCATAGAAACCCTAGAGGAGAAAGCAAGAAATAGCCTCCTTGATCTCAATCACAGCAATTTCCTACTCGACACATCTCCAAAGGCAAGGGAATCAAGAACAAAAATGAACTGTTGGGACCTCATCAAGATAAAAAGCTTCTGCAATGCAAAGGAAACAATCAAGAAAACTAATAGGCAACCAATGGAATGGGAAAAGATAGTGGCAAATGGCATATCAGAAAAAGGGCTAGTATCCAAAATCTACAAGGAACTCACCAAACTCCAAACCCAAAAAACAAACAATCCAGTGAAGAAATGGGCAGAAGACATGAACAGACACTTCTCCAAAGAGGACATCCAGATGGCCAATAGACATATGAAATTATGTTCAGCGTCACTCATCATCAGGGAAACACAAATCAAAACCACACTCAGATACCACCTCACACCAGTCAGAGTGGCTAAAATGAACAAATCAGGAGACCATAGATGCTGGCGAAGGTGTGGAGAGACGGGCACCTTCCTACACTATTGGTGGGAATGCAAACTGGTGCAGCCACTCTGGAAAACAGTGTGGAGGTTCCTCAAAAAATTAACAACAGAACTCCCCTATGACCCAGCAATAGCACTGCTAGGGATTTACCCAAGGGATATAGAAGTGCTGATGCATAGGGACACATGTACCCCAATGTTCACAGCAGCACTGTCAACAATAGCCAATTCATGGAAAGAGCCTAAATGTCCATTGACTGATGAATGGATAAAGATGTGGTTTATGTATACAATGGAATACTACATGGTAATGAGAAAGAATGAAATCTGACCATTTGTAGCAAAGTGGATAGACCTTGAGGGAGTCATGCTAAGTGAAGTCAGGCAGAGAAGGACAAATACCATATGTTTTCTCTCCTAGGTCTAACAAGAGAAACTTGATAGAGGACCTTGGGAAGGGGAAAAGGGCGGGGGGAGGAGTTAGGGAGAGGGATGAGGCAAATCATGCGAGACTCTTGAATACTGAAAACTGAGGGCTGAAAAGGGAGGGGGGAAGGGGAAGAAAGGGTGATGGTCATGGAGGAGGGTACTTGTGGGGAAGAGTACCGAGTGTTATATAGAAACCAACTTGGTAATAAACTATTTAAAAAAAACAAGTTTTCATTTAGCAACATGATAGTGACACTCAGGAAACTGAAAGAGAGCAAAGTGTAGTTCCTTTCATTTAAGATGAATTCACTCACCTTGGAGCTCAGGGCCAACAGTAGTTATTATGGCACCCAGGCATCTCCCCAAACACTGATGAACTTCTGTATGTGAAGGTGGAACTGTCAATAGCAAGGTAAGAACTAGAGATAATGTTGGTTCCACATATCCACGATACATTGGGCCACTAGAATCCACTATAAGAGCAAGTGAATGAAGAGACCATGTCTGGAATGAAATACAATTTTATTTAGTTTTAAGGAATCATTAGAGTATACTGAATTGATTTTTTTTATTCTTAAATTTTAGCAAATACTAACATCTTACTTTTTTTTAAAGTTTGTTTTGAGAGTGCACACGTGCAAATGGGGTAGGGACAGAGAGAGAGGGAGAGAAAGAATCTCAAACAGGCTCCACGCAGTGCAGAGTCTGACACAGGGCGTGATTCTGTGAACTGTGAGATCATGACCTATGCCAAAATCGAAAGTTGGATGTTTAACTGACTGAGCTACACAGATGTCCCTTGAGTTACGATTCTTAAAACAGAAGACAAATTAGGGAAAACTTAAAAATATCTACTGTACTCTTCTTGTGCAGATATACAGTAGTGCTAAGGGAATGCAATTGATACAAATTATAGTAATATGTATAAAAAGAATCATGTAGGGGCGCCTGGATGGCTCAGTTGGTTAAGCCTCTGGCTCTTGATTTCAGCTCAGGTCATGATCTCGCAGTTCATGGGTTTTGATCCCATGCACTTTCAACTTGGGGCCTCTTGGGGATTCTCCCTCTGCTCCTCCTCCCAATGCACACATTCATATTGTCTGTCTGTCTGTCTCTCTCTCTCTCTCTTAAAATAAATAAATAAACTAAGGAAAAATAGAAGAATCATATCAAGTGGTCATCTGGAGTGTGGTTTTAAGAAATTAAAGCAAGAGAAGGCTGAGAAAGAGGTGAAGACTAAAGAAGGTAAACTACTACATGCTCTTTGACAATAAAAGAAGAAAGCAGCAACTTTTTAGGTAAAATAATATTACTGTTGTGTTATTTTCTTCCAGTACTGTGAAAACAGAATTTTTTTAAAAAACAGTGCAGCACCTAGTAAGTAATAAGCTTACTGAATTTTTGTTTCTAACCTTTTTGGGAATTTTGGGCTTTACACAGCTTGAAATTTTACCAAGAAGTCAAAGGCAAACTAAGCCTGTAGACTAGAAGCCTTTGGTGGATTTACTGCTTCTTGTCTAACCATGAAGGACTATTTATTAATAAACCAGTGGTATGTAGTAATGGCAACTGAATTTGTCTCTTCTCTTACAGTCCCAGTAGGCAGTTGGTAAGTTGAATGCTACTGCAGTCATATACTCTTAGTATTTTTAGGTGCATCAGTGCAAGGAGGCAAATCCAGAGTGTAGTATACTTTCCCACATGTGAAGCTCTTACCTTTCATGGTAGTTATATTTATTTGTATATACAATGTTCAAGAAGAAACAAACAAACAAAAAATTCCAGGAGAACACTTGAAAATTCAACCAAAAAAGCCCAGACCTGGGCTGGTGTCTGAGTGGGAAGAGAGAGAGGACAGTCATGAAAAGAAACCTAACTTAGCAAATGTGGGGTGCCTGGGTGGCTCAGTCGGTTAAACATCTGACTTCAGTTCAGGCGAACATGAACTCATGGTTCATGAGTTCAAGCCCCATGTCAGGCTCTGTGCTTACAGCTCAAAGCCTGGAGCCTGCTTTGAATTCTACCTCTCTCTCTCTCTCTCTCTCTCTCTCAAAAAAAAAAAAAAAAAACTTAGCAAATGTAAAGAAATGCCAAAAAAGGGGAAACAAATACGAAAGATAGTAAATTAATAAAAAGAAACTATGTTTTGGCAAATATATATGAATGGGTTAAATTCCTGGAACAAGACAGATTTAAGACTACGTTAAAACACAAATTCCTTTTCTACACTTTTACAAAGAAGACTCATAAAACAAAATGACAGAAAAAGACTCTAGTAACATTTTTCTAAACAAATGATCAGAATCATCACTATTTTATACAATGAATAACAGTCCTAAAAATATTATTTTAAAATGTCATAATAAAGCAAAATCAGCGTTATACCTGGACTTCAGAGGATGTTCCATCTTGTGCGAGAGCCAACAAAATGCTGACACTGGTTTTCAGATGTTGTCCTGAGCCGATACCACCAACATAACGATGCAAGCAACCCAGAGCCAATGAGTGCCCAGTTCTGGATACAACATCTCGGGCTGATTTCAACCTGGGAAAATAAGTATGTGCTTCAGGGACTGGCCTTTCTATTTCCCTATGACAAGAACAGCTTATGAGTCACACCATAAATGGGATTTATTCTGGAAATCAGAAAAGACTGCAGTCGTGACTACTTCTTTCTCCACTCCCTACCAAGAGTTAGAGATTAACTTAAATGGTTGGTTAACGTCACATATTTGATTTTAATTTTAGAGAAAATCTGAAAGAAGAATGACAACTTCTCAGTTTTTAACATTTATTATTCCTTGAAAAGTCAGGAATCATTTGAAACATATTTTTATTTTTGGTGTTTTAAATAAACACCAATTGTTTTTGTGGCTGGTTTTAAAAATCTAAAAATAACAGTGTATCTCTAGTCACAAAATTTCAGAAAATGTTAACTTAAGAAATTCTCTGCAGTTATGATCTGAACCTCTTTAACATACATCAGTCTTTTTCTTTGTGCAATATACCTAATGAATTAAAAAATATAAAAAGAAGATATGACAGATTACCTAAAATATAAGCTTTATTGAGATATATTTATATAGAATAAAATTCACCAATGTTAATTCTTTTCCAGTATCCATAGAACCTTTACTAAGCTACATAATTAATTGAGCCAATAAGGAAATAAAACATATCAGAATTCATAGGATGCAGCTAAAGTGTGTATCAAGGTAAATTTATAGCATTAAAAATCCTTGTATTAGGAAAGAAGAAAGGTTTAAAATAAATTATCTAAATCTCCACCTTCAGAACCTATAAAGAGAAAAGTAAACTGAACCAAAAGTAAGCATAATGAAGCAAGTTATAAAAATAAAGCAGAAATCAGTGGAAAATGGAAAAACAATAGAGAAACTCAATGAAATCCAAAGCTGTTTTTGTGGTTGTTGTTGTTGTTTTTTAAGAACCATGACATTGATAAACCCTTCAACTGAGTAAATAAGAAGAGAGAGTGAGAGAGAGAGAGAGAGAGAAATACAGACAGAATGTATATTTCTTCTTTGGGTAAAGTATTCTACAAATGTCAATTAGGCCAAGCTAGATGACTCTGTTGGTAAAATCTATATTTTTAATAATTTGGGAGGGTCTGTTCTATTAGTTATTGAGAGACGAATCCTGAGATCACCAAATATAATTGTGAACTTGTCTATTTTATTTTCACCTCTATTAGGTTTTGTTCCATGTATTTTAAAACTGTATCATAAGACACATATACATTGAGAATTGCTATGTATTCTTGGTGGAATTGGTCTTCTTATAACTATGACATCACTCATTTATTCTGGTAACAATCTTTGTTACAAAATTCACTTTTTCTTTTTTTTTTAAATTCACTTTTTTTTTTTAAAACAGAGCCACTCTAGCTTCTTTGCATTAGTGTTTTCATTTTTTTATATATATATATTTTAAATTTTTTATGTCTCTATTTTATTTTGAGAGAGACAGAGCATGAGAAGGGGAGGGGCAGAGAAAGAGGGAGACACAGAATCCGAACCAAGCTCCAGGCTCTGAGCTGTCAACACAGAGCCCAACGAGGGGCTCGAATCCACAGACTATGGGATCATGACCTGGGCCAAAGTCGGCCACTTAACCAACTGAGCCACCCAGGCACCCCTATGCCTTTCATTTTTAACCTATTTCTTTCTTCAGAGTTAAAGGGCTTTCTTGTAGATAGCATACAGATAGATTTTGCTTTTTATCCCATCTGAAAAATCCTAACTTTACTTGTAATATTTTTTATTAATTTTTTAAGTTTTTTATTTATTTTTGAGAGACAGAGAGAGACAGTGCAAGCAGGGGAGGGTCAGAGAGAGAGGGAGATACAGAACCTGAAGCAGGCTCCAGGCTCTGAGCTAGCTGTAAGCACAGAGACCAATATGGGGCTTGAACCCACAAACCGTGAGATCCTGATCTGAGCCAAAGCCAGATGCCTAACTGACTGAGCCACCCAGGCACCCCTTACCTATAATATTTAGACCATTTATATTTAATGTAATTATCAGTATGGTGGGTTTAAGTCTACCATATTGCTATTTGTGCGCTCTTTGTCATAACGGTTTGTTTCTTTTTCCTATTTTCCATCTTCTTTTGGATTTAGTATTTTTTATGATTCCATTTTATCTCCACTATTGGTTTATTAGTTATACATTTGTTTTTTTAGTAGGATCTTTGGAGTTTATAATATACATTTCTAACTCATTGTGATACACCTTCAAAGAATATGATATTCTTTCATATATATCATACACAGAGTATGCCACCATTTCCTCTTCCCATTCTCTGCACTGTTGTCATATATTTTACTTCTCTTTCTATTAAAATCCTACCATACATTGTTTTTGCATGGAAGAATCAGTGATCTTTCCAAGGCATTTAAACACTGAGACTAAAAATAGCTTGCAGACTCTGCTGCCCAGGAGCTGCCTGTGCCACCTAGCCATGGCCAACTCCACCATGTCTTCAACATCACCACAGATGGTGAGCCCTTGGGCTGCATCACCTTGGAGCTGTTTGCAGACAAAGTTTGAAAAACAGTAGAAAACTTTTATGCTCTGAGAACTGGGGAGAAGAGATTTGGTTATAAAAGTTCCTGCTTTCACAGAATTATTCTGGGATTAATGTGCCAGGGTGGTGGCTCTGCATGCCATAATGGCACTGTTGGCAAGTCCATCTATGGGGAGAAATTTGATGATGAGAATTTTATCCTGAAGCATACGGGTCCTGGCATCTTGTCCACAGCAGATGCTGGAGCCAACACCAAGAGTTCACAGTTGTGTCATCTGCACGGCCAAGAGTAAGTGGCTGGATGGCAGGCATGTGGTCTCTGGCAAGTGAGAGGGCACGGATGTTGTAGAGCCCATAGAACGCTTTGGGTCCAGGAATGGCAAGACCAGCAAGAAGATCACCATTGCTGACTGTGGAAAATTCTAATAAGTTTGACTTGGGTTTTATCTTAACTGCCAGACCATTCCTGCTGTAACTCAAGAGAGCACTCCTTCACCCCCGTCTGCTCTCGCTGTAATCTCGGTTATCTTGCTGCAGTTCTGTGGGTTCCATATTTTCCTTATTCCCCTCCAAGTCTAGCTGGATTGCAGGGTTAAGTTTATGATTATGAAATAAAAACTAAACAACAGCCAAAAGTAAAATACGATAAGAAAATAAATGAGAATAAAATAACAGGCCATTTAAAAACAGACTTATAAAGGGTCAGTCTTTATATTTATCCATAAAGCTACCACTCTTGGCACTTTTCATTTCTATATGTTACATTTAAAATTCCATCAGCTACTTTCTTTTTTTGTGAAAAGCTTCTTTTGACACTTTTTATAGTATTCTTTCTAAGCAATGGACTTCCCAACTTTTCACAGTCTGAAAGTCTTTATTAAAACTTTGGTTTTAAAAAGTATTTTCACTGGGTTTAAAGTTCTAGGTCACTCTATTGCCTTTTGCTTGCATAGTTTATGATCAGAAGCCTGCTGAAATTGCTATCTTTGTTCCTCTGCATGATGTCTTCCCCCCACTGGCTGCTTTTATGTTCTCTTTATCACTGGCTTTAAAAATTTCGGTTATGCTATGCTTTTCTTTTGTCTTTATTCCACCTGGGGTTTGTTGACGTTATTGGATTTGTAAATTTATAGTTATTACCAAATTAGAAAATTTCTGTCTACTATTTATTCAAATAATTTTTGACCTACCCTTACTTCTAAGATTTCAATTAGGTGAACACAAGACAGCTTGATATAGTTCTAGAAGTCACTGAGACTCTTTTCATTTCCACCCCCCAGTCTTTTTCTGTGCTTCATTTGGAATAGTTTCTATTTTTCATGTCTCCAACATCACTTTATTTTCCTACCGCAGTGTCTAATATTCTATTAATCCCTTTGAATGAATTTTTATTTGAGATATTTTACATTTTTAGAAGTTTCCCCTGGGGTGTTTTATAAATTTTATTTCTCTTTTCATCATGCTTGGGTTTGTCTTAATACTTTCTTAAAAATATGGAGCATATTTATAATAATTCTGTCAGTATTCTTCATGGCTGATTCCATCATTTCTTCCATTTCTAGACCTATTTCCAATGACTGATATATTCTAGTAATAGATCTATTCTCCTGCTTCCTTACACCTCTGATCAAAGTGTGAACTGGATAGTGGGT
This sequence comes from Mungos mungo, assembly GCA_004023785.1. Taxonomy (NCBI): domain Eukaryota; kingdom Metazoa; phylum Chordata; class Mammalia; order Carnivora; family Herpestidae; genus Mungos; species Mungos mungo. The sequence continues at coordinate 32,610 of PISW01009563.1, read as the reverse complement.
ACTATAAATTTTATGATAGTAAGTGCTACATTAGTTATGTTTCTTTAACTACCATCGGACTTTGTTCTGTAATGTACTTAAATTAATTGGAACCAGTATGATTCTTTCAGGCTTACTTTTAAGTTGTTTTGGGGTGAGTCTATATTGCCCTCACTTCTACGGCAATTTCCTTCTGAAGACTCCCATTCAGGAGGCCTTCCCAATCTGGCCGGCAGGGACTGTTTTCAGTTCTGTGAGCTCTGGGGATCGTTTCACCTGTTCTTTTCTGTTTCGTTTTCCCCTGGTCTCGGGCAGCTCCCTCGCACTTATGCACATAGCAGTGCCTGGCCCAGGACCTGAGAGGACTCCTCCGCCCGCAGCTCTCTCTGTGCAGCTCTCTCCTCTCACACATTCCACCCCCACATTTTGGCTACGCTGGCCTCCCAAAACTCTGAATTCTTTCTCCTCAACTCAGTTAGGTTTAGGTTTCCCATTCCTGCATTACGGCCTGAAAACTCTCCAGGCAGCAATCTGGAGCAATTACGATGTTCTGCTGGTTTGCTTCCTATTTCTCAGGGGAGACTGCTCTGTGCTGGCAGTGTCTGAAAACCACTGCTTTGATTATTTTATCTGGCTTTCTAGTTGCTTAAGACAGCATAAACCTAGCCCCTGTTCTTCCACCATGACTGGCAGGGCAAAGCCTCTATATTGTTTTAATGTTTATCTGAAAGAATAGATTTCATTATTTTATTCATATTAAGTAGCAACGTAGAGAGTTTAAAACAGAACTAAACTCTATGCCTCATTTTGGACAACAGAAAAGATCAAATAAAAGAACATATGTAACAATACTTTTTAAGCTATAAAACACTATAACTCATAATCATGTACCAATATAGTTACTGTTAGGAAACAGGATAAAATACCACTAAGAACAGAGGACCTAAAATAACAAAGATGTCTGGAGAGAAACTTTGGTTCCATTTTCAGAAATGTATTCTAACTCTCAGTAAGCAATCCATGACCAGACTTCTGTTAAAACCATAAATGTAAAAATAAAGTCGAGAGAGAAATCTATCACCAAGACTGGTTGGTCAGTTTGTCTGTGGTAAAGAAATAAAAATCCCAAGTGCTGTCACAAAACAGATGTGAGGAAATGTAGTAAAGAAGGAAGTAAACTAAGTCACCCTTAGCAGTATTTCTATGTGTCTCTCTATGACTCAGTTTCTCCAGAGCAGTCATTTTGAGGAATGAAAGTAGTTAAAAATGACCATAATCTGTGAATTCTACAGCATTATACAGATTAGAAAACCACCTCATGTTGGTACTTTTCAGAAGGTAACATCTCCGTGAAATAAAGAGCTGGGTCAATTCTCTCATTCCATAAAGTAAATAATCTAAGATATAAGAATTTACATTTCCCAGAGATTGCAAAGTGATTTTCAATTTGAATGGAAACAAATTCAGTCAGTAATGACTTTTATTTTCTTCTAACCTGGGTCTTAAGCAGTTGAAGCCACTCCCTATTAACTAAAATAGCTTATGGGAATGATTCCCATCTACATGTTAAGATGGCACTGGCTGTCAGTGGGTAAATACAGCTGACAGGTCTGTAGGTATAAATGCCTTTGGTTTTTCACAGGCAGACATTAAATCAGCAAGAGAGAGTGTAGATGAAAACATCTTGCTATAACTAGGCAGCAGGACATTGAAGCTTTTTCAAAATATACCCAGATTCTGTCAAATATAAGATACCAGAGATTTTTAAATGTACCATTCAGTATAAAAGGGAAAAAAATGCTGCCAAATAATTTTGACATTTCGTAGAGAACTGAAAACAAATTCTAATTTCAGATGAATTGTGGAAAATGGGTAACTTAAAATTCATGTAATAATTAACTTCAGATTATAGTCAATTATACAGAAAAGCTAATGAAACAAGGCCCTGGAAATACTTGCAAACCATTAACCAGACAGACAGGAATATGAATGAAAGTCCCGTGTTTCACCAGAATAAGTAAAAAATAAAATACTCCTATACGTATTGAAAATACTTATAAATTAAAAATCTTTGAACTAAAAGAGAAAATTACCACTCTGGAGTTTTTCAAAGGGGGAAAAAAAACCCCTCCTATTTTACCTATTGTTAACAGAGCACAAACCATTATACAGGTAAGACTGGTTGTATATTTTGAAAAATCTTTAACAGAAGTTGGATTTCAGAATCAATGACATACTTGGAAAAGCAAAACGAATCCACTGCTAGGAAAAGTCAAAAGTCATCCTACAGAAGATCAAATGTCAGGGACTATTTTATCTTCTGCTTGCTCATAATACCCTTAGTGATTCAAACAATACACTGGGGCATTATCCTATAGCAAAATTGATGCTCATGTCTGAAGACAGGGAAAAGCCATTTTCATATAACGAAGAACTCAGAAAACATTTTTTCTTCAAAACTACTGCTTCACAACCATTGGTTCCCCTTACCTCTCTCATGAAAGATTATGGCCTAGTTTGGTATAATTAGTACTCAAAATATACAGTGGTTAATTTACATAACTCAAGCATCAGTTCTTGACCACAACTGATTTTGAACTTCTCTATTTTAAGTACTTGATTAACAACCAACCAAGAGTCATTAATAACAGCATCATCTTAATTATACTTATTGGAACTCTGAGATCACTCTTTTTAATTAATATGCAAAGAAATCCTTAAAACCTAATACCAACTTACCCCGTTTCAGGGATAATTTAAATGATAAACTTGCTGGCAGTTAGAAAAAGAATGGCTTAGTCCAAAAAATGAATAATTAACAAAAATAATAATGTAAGGAGCAGAGATAAGAGAAACGGACTTCCAGAGCAGGGTACATATAACTAACTGAGAGAGGTCCTATTAATAATCCTCCTGAGAGGCGCCTGGTTGGCTTAGTCTGCTAAGTGGCCCACTTTAGCTCAGGTCATGATCTCACAGTTCGTGAGCTCAAGCCCCACATCAGGCTCTGTGCTGACAGATCAGAGCCTGGAGCCTGCTTTGGATTCTGTGTCTCCCTCTCTCTCTGCTTCACCTCTGCTTGTACCGTCTCTCTGTGTCTCTCAAAAATGAAAAAACATTAAAAGAATTTAAAAAAAATTATCCTCTTGATTCCATTATGTAACATTCAAAGGCTGAAACCTGACCAGATTAAAAATATCTATAATATTACAACATTCCAAGATTCTAGAGTTTAAACAATTACTGAGTTAAAAATTAAAATCATTATAAAAAAAGAAAATTTTGTCATATGGTATAGCACGTGGAAAGCGTATCAACCAGTTAATATAACTATTGATCACTAAAAGGACATCTTTGCCTCTATGAGAAACATACTTGTCAGTAAAGAGACCCACTTACTTGTCAAAGCTATACTGGGCCATTCTAGCAATGAACGTCGCTTCCCCAACCACCTGAGCCATTCTTCCAAGGGCTTCCCCTGCTGCACATCGTAAGATGGGGTTTGGGTTGTCAAGAGCGCCCATAACTAGAGTCAGAGCAGATTTACGAACTTCCTCAGGTCCTAAAGTACTTTTGTTTTCAGCCAGGCCCTGTGGTTATTAAAAAAAAAAAAACCAAAGTGGGGGGGGGATTCAAAATTCACAAATTCAGTTAATAAAAGAAAATGAACTGCTGCAATCTTTGTAAATATACACGTATCTTCATCCACCTTTTTTCAACCATCTTTTACTTTAAATTTTTTAAAGTTTTTATTTTAATCACCCAGTGCTCACCATGACAAATGCCCCTCTTCATCCCCATCACCTATTTCACTCATCCACCCACCCACCTGCCCTCTGGTAACCAGTCTGTTCTCTAGAGTTAAAAGTTTGTCCGGTGGTTTGTCTCTCTCTCTTTTTCCCTTTGTTCGTTTGTTTCTTAAGTTCCACGTATGAGTGAAGTCATATGGTACTTGTCTTTCTCTGACTTAATTCACTTAGCATTATACTATCTAGCTCCACCCATGTCATTACAAATGACAAGATTTCATTATTTTTGATGGCTGGGTAACATCCCATTGTGTATATACACCACATCTTTATCCTTGGGCTGCTTCCGTATCTTGGCTATCATAAATAATGCTGCTATAAAATTGGGGTGCGTGTATCTACCATCTTTTTTTTTAATTGAAGTACAGTTGACATACTTTACAAACCTACAGTTTTAGGTGTACAACATCATTAGATAATTCTATGCATTAAGCTATGCTCATCAGGATAAGTGTTGTCACCATCTGTCAATGTACAATATTAACTATATTTCCCACGCTATACTCCTATGATCTATTTATAACTGAAAGTTTATACTTCTTAATCCACTCCACCTATTTTACCTAGTCACTTACCTACTCCCCTTCTTTATACTATGCCCAGAATCAATACCTGTTAATCACTTTCCTAAACATGATTCACAACATGATATTAACAAGCTTATAGTCGATCAGCCCTAAAATAAACAATCCTTGGAAGTATCTTTATCCAAAAACTAATGCTGTTTATATATAGAGGATTGCTTTTATGTATAAAAGATACTGTACTATTAAGTCAACTGGTATTCAACTGATTGACATTTATCATTAAAACTTAAGGTAAGGAAAAAGGCTGATGAGTATGAAACTTTGACATGTTTATATAAAAATTCCAGAGAAGATAATTATGTCATGAAGAGTACATTTAATGTATATAAAAAGATAAAATAAGGTAAAAATAATCAGTAAATGAATATCGATACAGTTTATTCATCATATTAAATGTTAGTGTCCTTGTTCTAAGTACACCTATTTGTCATGGAACCTAACTTACTTACCTGAGACCAAAAATCCAACTCATGGTGCCTGGGGAAAATGTTAACTACAGTGGAGGCATTAGCAAGCAAATCTATAAAGAAAAGTATACTGTAGAGCGATATTACAGTTGGTTTGCTAGCCTTCCAACCACTAAGGAAGACTATGACTACTCAAATCTTTTTTAAAAACCTCAGTGAAGAAATGGGCAGAAGACATGAACAGACACTTCTCCAAAGAGGACATCCAGATGGCCTACAGGCACATGAAATGATGCTCAACATCACTTATCATCAGGGAAACACAAATCAAAACCACACTGAGATACCACCTCACGCCAGTCAGAGTGGCTAAAGTGAACAAATCAATAGACTATAGATGCTGGCGAGGGTGTGGAGAGACGGGCACCCTCCTACACTGTTGGTGGGAACGTAAACTGGTGCAGCCACTCTGGAAAACAGTGTGGAGGTTCCTCAAAAAACTATCCATAGACCTCCCTTATGACCCAGCAATAGTACTGCTAGGGATTTACCCAAGAGATACAGAAATGCTGATGCATAGGAGCACATGTACCCCAATGTTCATAGCAGGAATGTCAACAATAGCCAAAACATGGAAAAAGCCTAAATGGCCATCACCTGATGAGTGGATCAAGAAGATGTGGTATATATACACAATGGAGTACTACATGGCAACGAGAAAGAATGAAATCTGGCCATTTGTAGGAAAGTGGATGGACCTCGAGGGTGTTATGCTAAGCGAAATAAGTCAGAGAAGGACAGAAACCATATGTTTGCACTCATAGGTCTGGCAGGAAAGCAGGAGAAACCTGATGGAGGACCAGGGGGAGGGGAAGGGGGAAAGAGAGTTGGGGAGAGAGAGGGATGCAAAACTTGAGACTGTTGAATGCTGAAAATGAACTGAAGGTTGAAGGGAAAGGAGGAGGGGGAAAAAGGGATGGTGGTGATGGAGGAGGGCACTTGTGGGGAAGAGCACTGGGTGTTGTATGGAAACCAATTTGACAATAAACTATTTTTTAAAAAAATAAAAAAAATAAAAACTTCAGATGTTCATATTAGCTGATGGTCTCTATAAAGAGCATATACTAACAGTTATATAAATGATACAAACTTCCATTTCTATATTCAACACCAATGTCCCTTTTCCCTGATGTTTACAAAACATGATTTAATTCATGCCCATTTAGAGACTTGTACTTGCTGTCATTTTAACAGTAAAACCTTATAATAAGCTTAGTGCTGAATAATATAAAAAATTTTTCAAATATGTCATGAGAGGCTGTAGGCTGCATCAAACAGTGCATGAACTCTGAGAGATAAGGAAGATATTGGTTATTTCACTTCAAACATGTAGAAACTGAGGTTCAAAATGTTAAAGGAATTGCACAAGACATAAACTTTATCTAGTTAACTTTAAGTAAAATATCAGATTTCATTAGTCAGACATCTTTGAAAATTCCAAAAGAACTTAGGAGAACTTATAAAATCTGAAAGAGCAGATCAAAAAATGAACTTTAGCATTATTAAAATATAAAAACACTTATTTAGTTGCAATGAGCCTAATAGTTTGTAATAATTTAATATAAAAACATAGTTTTCAAGTGATATACATTCAATCATCATAATGGTCTAGATATACTTGCCTTATTAAAGGCATTAATTAAATCTTAGTTCAGAATACTTATTTTTTAAAATTTATTTTATTTGAGAGAAAGGGAAAGAGAACGTGCGTGCTCAAGTGGGGAAGAGGGGCCAAAGGCAGGGGGTGAGAGAGAGAGAGAGAAAGAGAGAGAGAGGGAGAGAGGGAGGGAGAGAGAGAGAATGTTGAACAGGCTCCACACGCAGTGTAGAGCCCATCTCAGAGCTCTTTCCACAACAGTGGGATCATGACCTGAGCCAAAATCAAGAGACACTCAACCAAATGAGCCACCCTGGCACCCCCAGAATACTTATGTTTTAAAAGTGAATACCTTTAGTGCACTAAGAACAGCAGTAAAAATATTGAGCTGCACAGCCTGCTGACGGACGCCTTTAGCTTGTTTAACACATTCAGCAAAGTGGTCCAACATTTGTAATCTGTAGTAATAGAATAAAGATCACATTAGCAAAACCTTTTATTCAAATATGGCTCAAGAAACAGACATAAAAAGACATAAGCTAATTGGTAACAAATAATGCCCCATGCTGTCTCATTTTTATTTCATTCCTATAGCTGATTCAAACCAGATCTCCTCTCCTGAATTGATAAAGGGACATGTGGTTTTTAACTGGAACCAGGCAAGAGACTAAGTATTAAGTTGCAATGAACCAAATAACGTCATAATTTCAGTGCTAACACTAACGCCAGCATCTAACAAAGTGCCTGGCATACAGTAGGCGCTCAAAGTTCCTTGAACAGAATTAACAATCACTAATTATGCATCTGTGTGGAAGATTTTTAAGTTGAAAATTTTAAAATGGGGCAGAATTTTTTTTCTTCTTTTAAAATACACTCTTTGGGCACCTGGATGGCTCAGTTAAGCGTCCAACTTTGGCTCAGGTCATGATCTCATGGTTCATGGGTTCAAGCCCTGCGTCGGGTTCCGTGCTGACAGCTCAGAGCCTGGAGCCTGTTTCAGATTCTGTGTCTCCCTCTCTCTCTGCCCCTCCCCAACTCATGCTCTGTCTCAAAAATAACTATAAAAAAATATTAATGGAAGAAAATTGTACCTCATGTCCTATTCTCAGAAGCTAACTAGGGGGTTTTTAAAGGGATTTAGCTTTGGTTATTTATTTTTTTTAATGTAAAAAATCAGAAGTGAATTTTTTTTATTTCAAATTTTTTAAATGAGACAGCCAGAAAAAAAAAAGTCACAGCCATTTGAGACTATTCTGAGAAAAGAGAATGAGATCATTTCAGATTCTTCTAAAAATAAAGCAGATGGGCAAAAGAATCCAGGAAGTTGGATTCGGTACCAAAATAACTATGACTTAAAGTAGGAAATCAGGATCTCCCTAAGGGGGATCTCCCTAGGCCACAGGTCTCAGGTCAAAGTGTTCTTCAGAAATCACATAGGAAGAAATCATCTAATTCTTTCAGTAGGCACTCCAGTGAGAGTTACTGGGGCTAACACTGACTACCGCTTGCTCTGACATAGATCCACATCTTCTATGCATGAGGAAGCGGGGCATCATTCATTCACCTGCTTTCAAGTACACACTCAAGAAGACACGCAGGATCCCCAACACTACCAGAAGCATGATTTACCTATAACTGACCTCAAATACATAACCTTTTTAAGAACCTCATTTCAAAAAATGTTTTTTCTTTATTATAAAATATTTGTTCCATTTAATTTGAATATTAGTAACAAAAAAGGACCATCCAGACATAACATTCTTACCCTCAGGTACATCTTCTTTCAGGTCTTTTTTTTTTTTTTAAATAATCTTTAATGTTTATTTATTTTTGAGGGTGGGAGGGGCAGAGAGAGAAGGAGGCAGAGGATCTGGAGCGGGCTCTGTGCTGACAGCAGAGAGCTCAGTGTAGGGCTGGAACTCACAAACCATGAGATCATGACCTGCGCCAAAGTCGGACACCTACCTGACTGGGCCACCCCAGCGCCTCTCAGGTCTTTTCTTTACAATACCAAACTGGGGTCACTTCCTGCTTTTTATTTTACTTTTATCATTGAACACTGTATAAGGAGTGTATCACTGTCTGTGTAAAAAAATATTCTAACTTATTCTAACCTACTGACTTTCCATAATAGATCAACTCATTCCTCCACCACCGGATATTTAAGATATTAAGTTATTAGTTAAATTCATATAATTTATTTATTTGTAGTTCACCTGGATGTACAAAAGTGATTGAATATAGTTAAGATAATCCTGGACTCTAGTTACAGCTCTCATAACTAGCTGTATAACTCGGGGCAAACCACAAACTCAGACCTAGATTTCCTGATTTAAAACAAGGACATTAAAGTAGATGCTTTATGAGACTCTTTCCCCTTGAATATTCTTCAACATTCATGTGGCAACCAAATGTTCTTAAAGATACCTGGGCAAAGTGAAATTTTACACTGAAATTTTTTCCCTCAAATTAAAAAGCAATTAACTAAGTAAACTAATGCATTTCTTAAAGACAATATTTACATTCTTTTTTCTATTGATGTTATCTTTATACACAAACATAACAATGTTTCAAAAGCATTGTTTAAAAAGATTTTTTATTTTAAAGTAATCTCTATACCCAACGTGGGGCTTGAACTCACAACCCCTAGATCAAGAGTTGCATACTCCACAGACTGAACGAGCCAGGCACCCCTAAAAGTGTACTTTGTTCAACAAGTTATCTGTCTTACACTAACTCATTTTCACTCTTCCCTTTGAGAAAACCACCATAAATAGACAAAATGCCTATGAAAATTAGGGATGCTGTCTGTGGACACAGAATATAGCAAACAAAAATGTTCCTATAAAAAAACAACCTGTTACTTTAGTTTCTCAAGTTCCAGACTAAACCATATGACAGACAAACACTATTAGAGAGTGGACTTCACACTCGTTAACTTCTTCAGTTATAAAAACAAAAGAGTTAGCAAACCGATGTCTCTAATTAAAGATCTACTGAAAACCTACTTAACTGGCAGACGAACTATTGAAAAGAAAATCTTGCTGTTTTAAGACAGTCCACTGGACAATGGATGCCAGAGGCTAGTACACAGCCAAATCTTAAAGAGTTTCAATTATGTGGAATTTTCAAGCAATTTTTTTCATATGTATGTGTCACTTACGTTATTAAACTTACAAGCCTATTGTTTAAGGAGTTCACCTTATTGCAGGTAACCAGGATGGGAAAATCTATTGTTTAAATATAATTTATATATATATATATATATACACACATATATATATATACACATATATATATATACATATATATATATATGTTTTTCCTGAGAGATAGCTTTATTTATGTTAAATACTTAAAAAGTATTTTTAGTTTTTATTTTATTGCTTTATTTTTATTTTTTAAAAGTTTTTATTTAAATTCCAGCTAGTTAACATAGTGTAATCGTTTCAGGTGTGCAATATAGTTATTCAACTCTTCCATCCAAATGCCCTCCTTAATCCCCATCACCTACTAAACCCAGCCCCCTACTCACCTCCCCTCTGGGTATAATTTATATCTAACTAAAATTATTTGATCGATTTTATACTAACCGGTGTTTATAAGAAACATGAGGAAACACTACACCAAAAAGAGCCACGGAAGCATCAATGACTGAAACCCCCAGAGGGAGGGGACCAGGGACAGCTTCCCCGGCAGGGATGCGTAAGTAAATGGAGGACGGGTCATGCTCCAGAGCCCCACTTCCAGACGCGCTGTTTGGCTGCAGCTACAAAAAGAATGACATAAAAGTCTTTCAAAATCCACTTGAAGAAACTCACAAAGTATTAGTCAGGCAAGAAGAACAGAATGAGAGGGAGGAAAAAAGGTAACACCATCACTAAGAAAACCAATAATGACTGAATCTGAGAAAAAAGAAAAAACCAAAAATGATTGAACCTGAAAATTTTTAAATAGATAAAAATATGATTTGGCAACTAAAAAAAGCCATCAGTAACACCTTGTATAATTTTAAGAAAATGCTTATTCATTCTAACATTTTTATACTGCCCACCTTAAGATGTGTATGCAAAGCAATATCAGGAATAACTTAAACTCATGAAACTCATTAAAAGAGGAATTTGTAACTCTTTTTTAACAGAATATAAGAAATTCATCATTTTCCACTACTTTTTTTCTACCACCAGGAAGCGATCTTTAAATGTCTAAGAAAGCTAAAATAAATTAAACTTTAGTCTGAAATATTTTCTTTTAAAATGATGATGTGTAACAGCCCCATTGCCTTTGATGACACAGTATTTCAATTCCCTGAGTAGTTTGCTACCTGGTCTTCAATTGATTTATGATCAGTTTCTTGAAGCCAGGAACCAAGAAGAACACTGTCATCATAATGGCAGAGGGACCTGAGGAGGGAAGTGGTTGTGTTGGCTGAATTGTCCGTCAGAGTGAATTCTGCTACCAGTTCTCTAAGAAGCGCATTGAAAGATCCTAAAAAAAAAATAAAACCAGAACTTCACATCAGACATGAAAGAACAGTTTTTATGAAAATTACAATCACTGTCCACAAAAAGAAGCAACATGTTAAACAGGGATAAAATAATTAAGTCCCCCTGTTTGCTTTTTTAAAAAAATCTAGGGGCACTGGGACGGCTCAGTCAGTTAAGTCTCTGACTTCAGCTCAGGTCATGATCTCACGGTCTGTAAGTTCAAGCCTCATGTCAGGCTCTGTGCTGACAGCTCAGAGCCTGGAGCCTGCTTCAGATTCTGTGTCTCCCTCTCTCTGTCCCTCCCCTGCTCATGCCCCTGTCTTTCTTTCTCTCAAAAGTAAATAAACATTAAAAAAAAAAATCTATATCAAATACTTTAATGCTGTTTTAACATACAATAATGGCATTTTCTTTTTTATGATTGTATTATGCATTTTAGCCCAAATTATTTAAAGTAACAAAAAAACTCAGAGAAAATATTAACTATTAAATTTACTATTTAAATTTAAAACATTGAAATTTAAGAGATATATTAAATATTTTTAATGCTTTAAATATTTATTTAAATATACTAAATACAACACGATTATTATTTATTATTAGTGACCCAATGATGTGTAGACACTGAAGCCAAGCACATCAGAATTCTTGGGTATGGCTGAACTGAAGACAAATCAATGGCTTTTTAAAAATATTAACATTTTATGTAATATTTGATATCTATAAAGTAATTATTCTCTTTCAAGATTCCTAAACTATTGGCTATATTATAATATATATGAAGCAGTTGACAATAGTAATTAAAAGCATAGACTTTGAAGCTGAACCAGGTGGGTCTGAATCCAAGCTCTGCCACTTACCAGACCTCAGACTTAGGTAAGTTACATTACCTCTCTGAACCTGAGTTCAGTTCTTCATCTATAAAATACAGGAATTACTTTATAAAGTTGTGGGTAGAGTCACAGGAGATAATACACCCAAAGCGATTAGAACAAACCTGGAACATAGTAAGTGCTCGGCGAGAGTTCGCTACTCTATATGAAGAAAAGTAAAATGGTTGTCTTCCTTTGTATGGTCAGGGGACAACCTTGGTCAGAACTCTGTGATGCTGTGAAGAACTGGAAAGGTATACTGGAGAATTTTTATTAGCCACTGAAAATTTTATTTACCTTCGTAAGTTTTTGGCGGTAACAAAGCCAAGATATCATAAAGTCTTAAACGGACCATTGCAGCACTAGCTTTCAGATGAGCTCCGTGGGCTTTAATTACAGATGGAATGCTAAAATATCAAAAGCATAGTTGGTGTCAGCTTACTCAGAATTAGTGTTATAGACATGTTTAGCAACCTATCAATGTACTGTCAAAATACATTGGCGAGTATAACACTTTCATCTTAGTTTATACTGTGACCTTTATTGGAACATTATAAAATACAATTTTATTTCAATCCATTCCAATAGTATAGTTTTTAAGGTCATTTTGAAATAGTGAAGTTTTACATGTTTCCTGTAGGACATGAGAGGGAAGTACAAAACATATTATTTATCAATATGTAAAATTGGATGTTAACTTGTCATAATTGCTTACTTACTGTGACATCATAGTCATGGCACATTCAATTGGGGTCATCAATTTTCTAATCACATCTTCAGTTAGGAGCTCAGGGCAATGTGCAACAAAACTCCTCATTGCTAGATAAAAATGTTTAATTCTTAATTAGGTCAAATCAAACGAAGAACTAACTGCAACTACAGAGAAACGTCATTAGAAAAGTCTAGAAGAAAGAAACCAGGAGGGAGGGAAGATATCTGTTAGGGAGATTTCTGTGAGTGGGAACTCAAAGGTCTGTAACATCACTGAATTCAGATAACTACAAAGAAAGCAAGACAGAACCAAGGGTGGACAAAATGGCTCAGTGAGAAGGAGTATCTTTGCTGCCTCTTTAGCAATAGAACTAAGACAGAAACAGCTCTTAGATGTTTGGGAACAGAACTGACACCTTGCGCTGCCACCCTTACGCTTTAAGCATATACCCCACGGTTTCTCAGGGTTTGGAAAAAGATGCACTTTCCAACCAAAACAGAACAGAGTCACCCACTGTAATTCTAGTTCCCAGTTGAAACAAAACTGGAACCTTTCCTGTACATTGCTCACTTCTAAACAAAAACAATTTTATTCATAAATTTTGTAACATGAATGTCAGAAAAAAAATGCATCTCAACAGCTGCAGATTTCATAACGATGGAGGAAACAGCTGTTTGTCCGTTATGAAGACTTACTGTCAACTCAGTGACCTCGGAGACCCTGAGTGTCTTCTTCCTTTAAGTACCTACTGGGTTTCTGACGTGGTGACAGTGCCTCTGTGACAGGTAGAAGACTGCAGGGACTGCGAGTCAAGAGGCCTGGGCTCTAACTCTTGTCTGACCACTGATGCTATCCTCCTCCCCCGAGTCACCGCTTCATTTCCATCTCAAACTTAGGTTATTTATGGGACGCCTGGGTGGCTCAGTCAGTTAAGCGTCAGACTCTTGGTTTTGGTTCAGGTCATCACCTCACAGTTTGTGAGTCTGAGCTCAGTGCTGACAGGCGGAGCCTGCTTAGGATTCTCTCTCTCTCTCTCAAAAAAAAAAAAATAAATATAAAAAATTAGGTTATTTATAAAGTTTCTTTTCAAATCTGCAAGTCTATCAATTTATCATTAGACATTAATATAAAAATTTGAAGCAGTGATTTTCCTTAACCTCACAAATATTTTCGTAATAAAATTGTATTCTGGGAGCATACCCCTTTCAGTTCTTACCACATAGAGCTCCAGCACGACCTTCCAATGTTACCTGCCAGGTAAAAGAATCGCCTCGGGCCTTCTCAGCCTCCAATTCCTTTAGAGAACGAGGGAAAACATTTCGCCACAACAACAACATCTTGGGCAGATGGTATCGAACCACAGACGGTCCTAACGGAGAAAAGGAGAATGCAAAACCAAACATACATAAAGCATACATTCCCGAGTAAAGTCAAAGAGCCCCACACAAGCTTTCATAATAATATCATTTCACTCTACCTTCATCTATAACAGTAAGAGTTTCAAAATGTTTCTCTTATTTTCCAGTGTGATTGGCATGTATCAGTGAATAAGGTGAAGGTCTGGGTTACAAATACTGTGAAATGAGCACCACAACAGGTTTGGTCAACATTCATCATCTCATATAGATACAATAAAATGAAAAAAAAAAAAAAAAGAAAGGAAGAAAGAAAGAAATTATAAAAACCTTCTCTTTGTGATGAGGACCCTCAGGATTTACTAGTCTCTTAACAGCTTTCCTGTCTGTCACACAGCAGGGCACCTGCAGTCACCGTGTCGGACATCCCGCCCCCAGTTCTTACGCATCTCAGAACCGCAAGTCTCTACCTTTGATCACCTTCCTCTGCTTCCTCCCCAACTCAAAATGTTTCTTATTCAGTAAGTAAAATAAATATCTATTAAAGCACGATAAAACTCACCTATGAAGTATCAACATTTTTAGCAGCCAAGCATAAATCCATAGAAAGTACTTTAAAGGAAATTACCCAACTATGTTCAGAACGGTGGACTGTGTGTTTATCAATTATGAAATACATCTGGGACACATTTTATGACATCTTTTATATAAATACATATGGATATAAACATATACACCCAATCACCTATATATTCCTCCATTTTGGGGGCAACTGATAATGGTTAATTTTGTTTCATGGGAGAGCAGCGTGTTTAAAGTAGGAACATGTATTTACACTGCTAAGGAATTCCTTTAACATACCATTTAACATATTTAACATAAATTTCTGGAAGACTTACCACTTTATTTTTTTCAGAAAACTAGGTCAAAGTAGAACTTCCAAAACACAGAGGCTCAGAGTGGTGAGTCGCTTTATAGCACACACACGCTTTTTACAGTGGAAGTTGGACATGTGAACCAAAAGGCAGACACACCTCATCACCATGACAACATTTCTGTTCTATGTACAGGGCTAAACTTTGCCTGCACCTCAGATACGTCATAGCATTTAAGTGAAAAAAAGAAGTGTAACTCCAGAAAAGCAGCACCAACAAAACCACTGAAACGTGACTTTATCACCTCACTAAAATCATGTCACTCCCGTCACTTTGGGGATGGAATGTGCTCCATATCTCATCTCATTTGGTTAACACTAAGCCAATTAGTTAGACACAGCTAGTCTGATAGTGAAGGTGACAGTTAGTTATTTTTTTAAGGTGAAACTTTATTAACAATTTTCTCCTTAAATGTACTTAAGCAGAAATTACCAAAAATAGAAATCTACTCCCAAATGAGAAGAAAAACACCTTCACCATTTTACCATGTCATTCAAAGTCTAGAATGTGAAGTTTAATACTGTTAAATTACATTTTATTTATAATCTACTGACAGTTACAGAGTAAGACAAGACCCTACCCAGATATAACTATACCTAAAGTCATAAGTGCTCCAAGCAGAAGCCATCCAGCCTGGGTGCGCTGTAAAGACAGCCTGCTATTTTGGGCAGCAGTTCGTAAGAGATCTTCAGCGATACTAACTACCATCTGCAAGAGAAGTTCAGAATTGGATTTTAACTGAAACAAGTTAAAGAAACCAAGTCAGAAAGTACATAGCTAGTATGGCTTATTTAAAAAAAAAAAAGAAGCTGTTCTTTTTTTGTTGTTCCCATTATCATGCTTTTTAAAGGAGCCAACATCAAGACCTACTGCATCTCGATTGTGCTGTTGCCTCTGAGGAGACCCCAAACAGCACAGGGGTTGAGAGGGCGCTCCAGAGCCAGACCATCTGACCTCCCGGCTCAGCTTTGTCATTTCCCGGCTTTCTGACCTGGGACACCTTAACCTCCCCCACTCAGTTCCCTCATTGGTAAGATAGGAATAATAGGAAGGCCAACCTCACTCCAGCAAGGATTAAACAAGTGAATACAGCAAAGCACTCAGAACAGTGCTGGTCCATGTAACCACTTATTAAATGCTATTACTGGTAGTACAGTCATCCTATATTCAAAGATTTGTTGAACTCCTAATATGTTTCTGCCATTAAGGTCATCTTGCAGCACTTACAGTCTTACAGAGGTCACAGGGGATGGGAAGTAACAAGCAGCGCACCAATAAATGACAAAATAGTTAAGACAGATATAGGAGTGGTCTGCAAGGGCAAAGGTTATCGTAGATGGAGTAGCTCTGAGGAAATTTCGTGGAAGAGATGGAACCTGAACTGGGCTTCTAAACAAATAGATATGTTTGGTTCATGTGACCAAGAAGGAGGAGGAGGATTCTCCTGTGTGAACACAGGCATGAAGGCTTCAAAAGGTATGGGAAGAGGGCAAGACGACTAGTCTAAGTAGAGCAGTGGGAAAGGAGAACGAATGGGCAGAATGACAGCAGATTGTGGACGTGCTGCTTTACCAGACAGAGGGATTTCTATTAATTCTCTGAGCACTGGGTAGTCCCTAAGGATCTCTGAGCTAACGTGAAACAGGGAAGTGGTGTGGGGAGACCGGAGAAAGACTGCAGGCATGGGAACCAGAGACAAGGACAAAGGGAGGTGGAAGCCGATACTCGGGTGGTAGCTACGGAGCTCATAAGAGCGAAAGGATCTGGGCCTCATGTCCCAGAAAGAATAAGAAGTTAAAAACCTAGCTCCTATCTACATACGTAAAGTTGCAGATACCATTTACAGAAATGCTTAGTATTCTTGAGAAAAAAACCACAACAGTATTAGTAGATATAGTAGAAAGAAAAAGAAAAAAACTGACTCATAAAAACCATTCAACTATTAATATTATCAAAATGTTAAATGCAATAGCATATTCTCTTGACATCTTTGAATACAGCAATGTGAATTTTTATTTCTAAAAGCTGAAAGAAAAGCTATGATTTCTACATAATAACTGATAAGGGTCTGGGTTTTCGTTTTTGTTTTTTCTCTAAAATAATATGATACTATACCCAGACAACAGAATTAAAGAATTAAGTATCAAATGTGAATTAGGATCTGTCAACTCCATAATAGCACAACACTGTATTTTATATTATTATAGCAAAACTGTCATTTGATCACCTAGCTCAACATTAAGCACAGGCGGTGTTCCAGAAAAGACCAAAGCCCACAGGACAGCACTTGTAATTCCGTGGTCTCTGTCGTACCTTTCCCTTGGCATGAGGAATGCCCAATGGACACTGATGAACTCCACCTAACAAAGCAGCCATTGCAAAGCTGTATCCGCTAACAGCCTCCGGTGACGTCTTCAAGTTGTTGAGCCGTTCTGCACACCTGTCTAGAAATGGTGTCAACTGGAAAGGCAATGCCACAGCCACACAGCGCAAACACCACGCGGCAGCAAGCCGAGCGGCCATACTCGGATGGAGAAGTACTGAAGTCACTGTCTCCAAAAGTCCTAAAAAGAAACACAAAAAATTACTCTTGAACGAAGTCCAATGATTCCATGAACTAGAAACTACATGTAACATGATAATTAAAATCATAATCATTATGGTTTTAGCCAGATACATTCAGAACTTTGCCAAAAAATGCATAACATCATCTCAGAAACAGCAGAGACCTTTAAAGAAACATTTTCTACAAAAAACATGGTATAATTACATCAATAAAATATAAATGATGTAAAAATTAAATGAATATTTAACAAACGTTAGACAATTATTACAAACTACCATGATGTCTTTGTCTCCCTAAACTTTCTTCCACTATTTGTCCAACATTCACAATCACAGTAAAGCTTAACTTAAATAAAACCCAACTGATCTAAATTACAATGACAAGCAACTAACAGGGAGTCACACTTATGACTTTTTTAAATAGTGAAAGGAATCCCAGCAAGTAAGTGAATTCTCATACCTATAGATGCTTCCTGAATAAGAGGGGAGGCGGTAGCGTTCAGGCTCTGCACCAGGCTCCCGAGCTCCTGGAGGGCACACACCATCACATGCTGGCTTGCTGCGATGTCTGCAGCTCCAGATTTGTTTTCACCACTAGTATCATTCACTACTGCTTCTGGAAACACACAATCATTTGTTTGATGTGCGTGAATTAAATTGTGACATAACGTTTTTGATTCATAAACTGACATTTAAGTTTATCTATTTATTTTGAGAGAAACAGACACAGCACAAGTAGGGAAGGGGTAGAGAGAGAGAGGGAGAGAGGGAGAATCCCAAGCAGCCCACTGACAGAGCAGAGTCCCATGCGGGGCTTGAATCCATGAAACTCTGAGATCATGACCTGAGCTGAAACCGAGAGTCGGATGCTTAACTGACTGAGCCACCGAGGCGCCCTGCAATTGATATTTGTATATCAACATTTACACCAGTTGATGTCTGGGTATTAAAAACTCTGTATGTAATTATTTCTTAGCAGAACACTTGTGTACCTAAACACTGAAGTGACTTAAAAACACTGTTTAACGACATCACGACGGTACTTCAACACGCACTGGGGTATACTGTCTGCTTCCGGGAACACACCTAAGTCTAGTAAGAGCAGCAAAGCACAGTGCACAAAAGCACTGGCTCTGGGGAAAGGCAACTCTGCCAGTCACGTCAGCAATGCGACTCTGGGCAAGATACTCCACTGACCCAAGTCTTAAATTCCTCATCTGCTGAGAGGGTTAAGGGCCATTCTTGATGGGCACTGTGGTGATTAAAAGGTCAACCAGATAAAGCAGACAGTACAATGCTGCCCATGATACATGTTCAGCAAATGTCAGCAGCCATTACTGTTACTTTATTATTATCATTGCTATCTCAAGTGCAGCAACACTGTTAAATTTCTGACTAGAAAGGAAGTAGATTTCTAAAGAAAGTGGCTTTAGAATTTCTTACTGAGATGTTCCTCAAAGGCCCGTTAGCTTTGCTGCCCCTGTCCCTGATCTTTCACTAGAATTAAAATGTATTGAACATAAGACAACTGAAGACCCCTTGTCCGATTAGTTGAGGATATATCTGGCACATAAATCCAGGACATAGAGCATTATATTCAACTCTGCTTCTAAGATTTTTTAAAATTTTTATTTATTTTTGTATTTATTTATTTTTAAACTAAAACTGTACAAAACATTTAATTTATTGGTCTTTTGGGGGTATGTGATGTATCACCAGTGCACTACAACTGAGCCTTTGATCTTGGCGCTTCATCAACATTAATAGGTTTGATTTCGGGACACTGCTGAGCAGCCAGCGGTTTCTGCAGAGGCTCAAGGGGAAGTCCTTTGGAGAAACATGCAAGTTTCTTTTGCATAGCTACAAAAGTTTTAATTCACTCTGTTAACTTTATCATCATTCACAATCTTTCTCAAGATCAGTGGTAACTGGTTTTGCTTTGTTTTTAGTCTTAAAATTTTTTGGCTGGCCATATGAAATCCATTCCTGGACATTTGCCCTCTTAGTTTGCTGCTGGCCATTGTCTTCAAAAACCTCGTGCAGCAACTCAAGCTCCAAGTGACGCCATCTGCATGACTTTTGAGATTCTTTTAAAAATCAAATGGGGGTGGCCAGTTAGCTCAGTTGGTTAGCGCGTGGTGCTCATAAAAATCAAATGGCTAGTCTATGACCTTAAGAATAGTATCACTTACGTGACTATAAAACTTCCTTACCTTTATTGTATTCATTGTGTATTAACAGACTAAAAAATATATAATACATAATAATAGAATAGAATAGAATAGATTAGTACATTACAGGCTGTAATTTTCATTATGGACCTCTTTATTTTTACCTATTTCTGGATTTGGAAATGCATGAACTCCACCTTTTGATTACTAAACCATAAACCCCTTGACCAGGTAATATCTATATCTGGTTCACTATTTTATTCCAACAATCTGGCAGTGTTTCTGGCACTCAAACATTTCTTCAACACATCAATGTACAAGTATTTTTCAAGTTGTGAAACTAGGACAAACTATTATTTTAAACTACCTAAAGAATGATGCCTCATTAATTTAAACACCTTTAATCCAAAATTCATTAACTTTTAGTTAGCCCTATGCATTTAAAAATGGTTTGCTAAGAAAGCTATTATAAACAATGAAAGGGGCATCTGGAAGGCTCAGGTGGTTAAGAGTCCAACTTCGGCTCAGGTCATGATCTCACAGATTGAGAGTTCGAGCCCTGTGTTGGGCTCTGTGCTGACAGCTCAGAGCCTGAAGCCTGCTTCAGCTTCTGTGTCTCCTTCTCTCTCTGCCCCTCCCTCACTCATGCTCTGTCTCTCTCTCTCTCTTTCTCAAAAAATAAACATTTAAAAAAATTTTTTTAAAACCAATAAAAACTATATGTGAATTTACTTTTATGGATTTTATAAAATGTTTAATGTATATTCTCTAAATATAAGTTGCTGAATATTCTCTTTTCATTGAATTCTTATTTCTAAAGACCACTAGTAGGCAATATAATTTGATTAGAATTAATAAAACTGAACTGTCCTACAGAATTTATACCTTATCTTATATAGTTCCCTAATTGGACTGCAGGCCAACTGGATTGCAAGGAACCTTTATCTCATTTATCATTTAAACCCTGAATTACTCCTTTGCAAATCTCAGATACTCAATAACTGTTTGTTAAACTGAACATTTTGTAAAATGGACATTTCTTTGAAAAGGATTTCTTTTAATTATGAATTACTGAGGTTTCAGTGTGTCCTATGGTGGGCTAGTAACCACATGTTTTCACAGTAAGCCTATTAATGGAGGGAAAACAAACTTGTGTTTATAAAAAAAAAAAAGACTCCAAGCAGAAAAATTACAATATACTGTTCCTTAAAGAAAGCAAAGCACAATAGAGCTTACCAGGAGAGCTCTAATTTCCAGGATTGGTACTGGAAATAAAACAGAAAACCTAATCTTTCAAACATCCTACCCAAATCTGTAAAATGTAATTGTTTTTTTTAATAACAAAATAAGACTCCTCAATAAAACTGACTGTTAAACACAGTCCAGAAAGTGACACGAACGAATCAGACCTATTATATTTATCAAAAATAATACAAAACTAAATGACTACTCAACCAGACACACCAAGATATCAATTCTTACCTACTGCTTTCATCTGTTTTCCAATAGCTTGGCATATTTCTTTAGCAGCTGCGATCTGGGCTTTTTCACCTAGCAAACTGCCCACAGTAGCTCTTAGGATAAAGGAGACACATCGTCTTGAGTACACAGCCTCTACGTGTGTTTGCGTTGCTCGAGGATGGGAGACCAGATCCAGTACGTGCGACAAGAATGTGGCAAAGCTACGCTCCAACCACTGACCGCCCAACGTAGTCACAAACACGACATACGCCTATAAATAAAGATACAACCTCAGGTAAGTTACATAAGTGAACTGAAATTACAGATAAAGCAACCACAGAAATACATGATGACAGCACGCAAAATACATTTGGGATGAAAGCTGAGAAAATTGAAAACTTGAGACCTGGTGGAAGTATCTTGGACTTAAATCTGTTCTTAAGATAACAGCTTCATGAAAAACACAAAAAGAGAGTGGAGAGGGAGGGAAGGAAAGCTGAATTTACCATAATGATGAGGTAAAAGGTTATGGGACTAAGAAAACTTGCACATTCTAAACAAACATTGACCTAGAAAATAGTTGCTTATGATAGTAAGATAAAAATGGTTTACTATTATTTTACACTTGTTTTAGGAACAATGTATAGTTGGGAGTGATTCTGACTAAGATCACAAAGAAACATTTTGTCTTATTGTGTATTAATTATTCTTAGATCATTAACCATAATACCTTATTTGGTTGGTTAATTATTATTTTGAAATTATAATTCCAAGTCAGGATTCATTTCAGAATTACATTGGTGATTAATCATTAACAATAAATCTAATCAAAGTATTAACCAATATGGTTGGCTACAGGGTAACTAGAGAACATTAAAATCTAAATGCCTTAAAAGCTATTTGCATATAATTTCAAATAAAACTGAATTATTTTACAGTTTACTGGTTTTCTGCCAGGTAAAATTTGGGAAACCGTTGTTGGATACTTATATAAACAGACAAAGGCTTATTTACACATCATTAAGAATCTATCTTTCCATATACGTGTGTAATTTGGAATTTGAATGCAATTTATTCATTTGGTAAAATAAATGTTTTGAAAGAAACCAGACAAGATTAAAGACCTGTGTATACTGTTAATTAGGAAGAATGTTCCATGAGATTTCACAAGTGATGCAAACAGAACACTTTTATACGTATACATTACAAACCTGTGTAACACCAACTCTGACTTCACGATTAACAGACCCTCCGACTTTTAACATTTCTCCACCACTCTTTAGAAAACCTGACCCTCCACGTAGAAATCCTGTGGCCATGAGTTCTAAGACTTCATCAAATGTTGCTCGCTTCACATTCTGGCGCATTACTTTCAGAAACAAAAATAAATTCATAAGCAATATATCTCACTATTAGTTGAATAACACCTTCTTATAAATCTAACGTAAAGTTGAAGTAATTATTTTTAAGGATTCTTTACTACAAAGGAGATAGGGTCCTTTTGTTTTCTTATAGTCTTTAAATTTACAATATACTTGTAAAAATAAATTCAATTTTGAAGCTAAATGGTAGGAAATGGAAGGAGCTAGATATTAAACGCAATTCAACAAATCTATGCCAAACATAGCCTAATAATAATGCTAACCTAGATATATGTAACACAACCAGGACAAAGCACACCCACAGGAGTCACTGATCATAGCCCTCATTCCCAACTGAGGTGGGCGCAAGGAAACTTTGTCAAGTCCATGCTCCCTACACAATGGTTAGCAATAAGTTAAAATGTCACTGGACTGCGGCTGACTTGCCATCCCTTGTACAGAGCTTCATATTTTATACAGTCCTTTCACAAACAGCTGCAAACATAATCCTCATAAAAAGTCTGTAGGAGAGGTATACAGCTCATGATTAAGTATGTAAACTTTGGAATTGGCTCCCTGGGTTTGAATTTCAGCTCTGATGCTTAATAGAATACTTAACAGAACATAAATTAACACAATCACTCTAAGCCTCAACTTCCTTATTTATAAAATAACAGTACTTATACAGGCTCCTGGGTGGCTCAGTCAGTTAAGCATCCAAGTTTGGTTTTGGCTCAGGTCATGATCTCACGATTCATGAGTTCAAGGTTCATGAGTTCAAGCCCCACATTGGGCTCTCCGCTGTCAGCAGAAAGACCATTTCAGATCCTGTCCCTCTCCCCCACCCCTTCCACCTCCGCACGTGTGCACATGCCTCTCTATCAAAAATAAACATTTAAAAATAAATAAATGAATAAATAAATAAATAAATAATAGTACTTATACTTCATAGGGTTTTTGTGAGGATTAACTGAAACAATTCTGTTATATGCTTAATTCATTGCCTGGCACAGAGCACTTAGTAAATGATACCTGTTATCATCATTTAATTGCACAGATTGAAATTATTATTATTAAAGATAAAGACACTAAAGCTCAGAGGGTTTCACAGCTAATCAACATAAGAGCCTGCACTTGAATCTATGACATCTGATTCTCCTTCTACTATACTGACGTGGAGTAGGGGTGGGGACAGTAGCAGACGGTGGCTCACTGAGCATCTACTCACAACCATCCCTCACTGAGGCATCTCTATGGAACTGTGAGGCACAGCACAAGTCACATGACAAATCAATGATGCCTCTGATGCTGCTTAAAATAATCATAAGAAAGAAAGAAAGAAAGAAAGAAAGAAAGAAAGAAAGAAAGAAGAAAGAAAGAAAATACTGTACTATAAGAAGGGTCTACTCATCAGAGACTGGAAGTCAGAAAGCATATAAAGTACCAGACTCCAGTCCCTTGAAGATTACACAATACCATTTCATAAATCTTACTTGCTTACATGTCCAATATACTAGATATATAGTATCTTATAGACA
Source organism: Mungos mungo (assembly GCA_004023785.1). Lineage (NCBI taxonomy): Eukaryota > Metazoa > Chordata > Mammalia > Carnivora > Herpestidae > Mungos > Mungos mungo. The sequence continues at coordinate 8,714 of PISW01009563.1, read as the reverse complement.
AAGATAGTTAACAATTTAAAACCTTAGAGCGGCTTGTCTATAAGAAAGAGCTCACTTAGATAGATTCCATATACCTTCAAACATCTGTTACAGTCTACACTAGGGGCTGGCAAACAATACCTGTTGCCTGTTTTGGCATCAGTGCTGTAGCCATGACTGTTCCTAAGAGTTTAGATACTGCCACTCGAACCCCATAATTTGAGTTTTCCAAAGCCTTAAAGCAGAGAGTAGCAATATTTTCCAATTCAGCAGTCCACATGAAAACAGCTTCGTTCTGTAGTTCTAGTAGACACTGGAATTTAAAAAAAAAAAGAGTAAATTACATTCTAGAACTTCCACTTCCAGAGATATAATAAGAATCATATTTACTCTTTCTCCTGAAATAACCAAAATATTAAATTAAAATATATGAAACCGTTTTCAAGACACTAGACATCAGGCAATGAAGCACAGTGATCCTTAAGAGATGGAAAATAAAGTTAACCTTATAATTGTCCCAACTTACTGCCTTGAGTCTTCAGTACATTAAAGAAAATATTTAACACTAAATTTATCTTAGAAAGAAGAAAAGTCTTAAATCAATAGCCTCAGCTTCCCTGTAAGAAACTGATGATGCAGAACAAATTTAGCACAAAATAAACAGGGGAAAAAAAGAGAATAATAAAGATAAAAGAGCTGAAATAGAAAACTGAAAAGAAAAATACAAATAAAATGAAAAGTTGATTCTTTGAGATGGCCAATAAATTTGATAACTCTCCAGCTAGACAAATGAAGGAAAGGGAGAGGACACAAATTATCAAAATTAGGAATGAGAGAGGTCACATCCTTATTGATTCTATATATATTAAAAGGACAGATAGGATATTATAAACAACTTGATGCCAATAAATTTGACAACTTAAATGAAATAGATAACTCACTGAAGAAGAAATATATAAACTAGATAGCCCAAAATCTATTTTGTCATAGATACAATGTCCACATTGTATTATACTAGTTGTAATATTTTACTATATTTTGCAAGATATTACCATTGGAGGAGACTGGATTAAAGTTTATAAAGACCTCTCTATATTATTTCTTATAATTGCATGTAAATCTACAATTAGCTTAAAAAAATTTTTTTTAATGTTTATTCTTTTTTTTTTTTTTTTTTGAGAGACAGAGAGAGACAGTGAGAGCAGGGGAGGGTCAGAGAGAGAGGGAGACACAGAATCCAAAGCAGGCTCCAGGCTGTCAGCACAGAGCCCGATGCAGGGCTCGAACCCACGAACCATGAGATCGTGACCTGAGCTGAAGCCGGACACTTAACCGACTAAGCCACCCAGGTACCCCAATGTTTATCCATTTTTGAGAAACAGAGAGAGAGTGTGAGTGTTGAAGGGGCAGGAAGAGAGAGAGGGAGACACAATCTGAAGCAGGCTCCAGGCTCTGAGCTGTCAGCACGGAGCCCAACACCGGCTCAAATTCATGAACCATGAGATCATGACCTATGCTGAAGTCGGACACCTAACTGACTGAGCCACCCACGGTGCCCCTACAATTATCTTAAAGTAAGACGTTTAACTTGAAAACAGCAACAACAAAAACAACACAAGAAATCAAATATAAAACAAAAGGCATTTGACAAAATCCAACATCCATTCCTGCAAAAACCTCTTTGCAAGCTAGGAATATAAGAGCACTTCCTCAATTTGGTAAAAGCCATCAAGAAAAATCAACACTTAACACTAAATGGCAAAGTACAGAATATTTTCTCCTTAAGGATCTGAAATAAGACATGGATCTTTGCTCTCATGTTTTTAATTCAATATTGCACTGAAGGATTTAGCCAGAACAAAAGACACCCATGTTGGAAAAGAAATAAAACTGTCTTTATTCTTAGACAACATGATTGTGTAGAATACTTGACAGAATCTATTAAAAGAACTGACAGAACTTATAAGTCACTTAGCAACATTGACTGACACAAGGTCAATATACAAAAATCAATTGTATTTGTGTGTTAGCAATGAACAATTAGAAATTAAAATTTAAAAAATCAATATCATTTAAAATAGTATCAGAAAAATGAAATGATTAAGAATAAATCTGACAAAAGACGTATAGGACCTATGTCTAGACACCACAAAATGTTGCTAAGAGAAAACAAAGAAGATCTAAATAAATGGAGAGCTATATCATATTCAAGTTTTAGAAGATTTAATATTGTTAAGATGGCAACTCTCCCATGGATAAAGAAGATGTGGTGATACATACACACATACACACAGCCAAAAAGAATGAAATCTTGCCATTTGCAATGACGTGGGTAGAGTGCATTATGCTAAGTGAAATAGGTCAGTCAAAGAAAGACAAATACCATATGATTTTACTCATATGTGGAATATAAGAAACAAAACAGATGAACAAAGGGGAAGAGGGGGAAGAGGGGGAAGCAAACTATAAGAGACTCAATGATAGAGAACAAACAGGGTTGATGCAGGGATGCGGGTGGGGGATGGACTAAATGGATAATGGGCATGAAGGAGGGCACTTGTGATGAGCACTGGGTGTGATGTGTAAGTGATGAATCACTAAATTCTACTCCTGAAACCAATATTACACTATATGTTAACTGACTAGAATTTAAATAAAAATGTGAAAAAGATAAAAAAAATAAAGGAAAAAAGATATCAACTCTTCCTAAACTGATCTATAGATTCATTGCAAAACACCAGCATGAATCAGAATCCCGGCATGTTATTTTTCATAAATTGATAAACTAATTCTAAAATTCCTATGGAAATGCAAAGAGCCTAAATACTATTTTGAAAAAGAACACAGTTGGAAGGTTAACACTGCCTAGTTTCAAGACGTATTATGAAGGTACAGTAATTAAGATAGTGTTATTGACATCAAGATAGATAAGTAAAAATAAAGAGTCCAAAAATAGACCCATACATATATGGACAAACAGCTTTCAACAAAGGTGCAAGGGCAATTTAGGTGAAGAAAAGATAGCATTTTCAACATGGTGATGGACCAAGTGTATGTGTGTATATATATATATATATATATATATATATATATATATATATGTATATATATATATATGCAAAAAAGAAAAAAAAGGAAGAAAGAACTTTGAATCAAACTTTGTACCATATTAAAAAAGTAACTCAAAATGGATCATAAAAGAAAGAACTTTGATTCATACCTTCTACTATATTAAAAAATTAAGTCAAAAATGGATTGTATATCTAAGTATAAAACTATAAAACTTCTAGAAGGAAATGTAAGAAAAACCTCCAGTCAGGAAGTGTTCTTAGATACGATACCAGCAGCATAGTCTATATAAGAAAATTTGGTAAATTGAACTTTAACAAAATGCAAAATTTCCTTTCTTAGAAAAGCACTATTTAGAGAATAAAAAGACAGGCCATAGCTGAGAAAAAAATATTTACAAATCATGTAAAGGAATACATTAAAAAAAAACTATAAAGTACTATGGAAACTCAATAATAAGAAAACAATTCTATAAAACAGTGGCCAAAGGATTTGAATAGATTCTTCATCCAAGAAGGCGTGGATGGCAATAAGCACATGAAATACACTCATCATTAGTCATTAAGGAAACAGAAATTAAAGCCACAGTGAGATGCGGGTACATATATAAACGAGAATAGCTAAAATGAACAAGAATAATTAACCAAATGTTGGGAGGATGTGGAAGGATTAGAAATCTCACACACTGCTGGTGTAAATGTAAAATGGAATGAGTACTTTGGAAAAGAGTTTGGCAATTTTTTAAAAAGTGAAACACAAGTCTATCATATGGTCCAGTTATTCCACTCCTAGGTATTTGCCCAGGTGAAATGAATGCACATGTCCACACAAAGACTTGTACACAGATGTGCAAAAAAATTTTTTGTAATAGTTTACATGGGAAGGAACGTAACTGTCCCTAACCAGTGAAGCAATAAACCAACTGTGGTACATCCACACAATGAAATACTACTCAGCAACGAAAAAAAAAATGAACTATTGACACATGTAACAATATAGATGAATCTCAAAATAATTACATGGAGTGAAAGAGGTCAGACCAAAAAAAAAAAAAGGGAGAGACACATACCATATGATTCCATTTATACACAATTTTACAAAATGAAACTAATCCATGGGAACAATAAGCATGTTATCATATTTTAAAACTTAAAAAAAAAAAAAAAAAGAAAGAGCAAGCAGGAGAAGGAACAGCATTATGAGCTGGCCAAGCACTAACCTTGGCAACTGCACACCGAACAGCCATCGACCTGTCAGTCAAGAGGGACCTGGCGTTCTTGTAAATGTCACGATGTGAGGAAGCTGCTGCACCTCCCAGGCCATTCAGCACTTTCTGGAGACTCATTAGGATTTCACTTCGCCCTTGAGACTAGAAGTGAACATAAATCAAACCTAACAACTTTGTGGTAAAACAAATTCCATGTTTAAACAAGAACATACCAAAACACAACAGCTTTCTGGGCTTCATGGTCTCAGACTCTTACCTTTAAATTGTAAACAGTAAGTAATGAAAACCAACATAAAATAAAGTATCCTAGAAAGTACCTGAAAGGTAAGAGTAATTATTAACTTCAATTAAATAATACCTTTCTGAGAAATTAGGTTGCAACTAGAAAACATATTCTAATGTTTCCACAATATGTTGATGTACAGTTTAATAAGAACATGAAAACAAATTCAAAAATTTCACTGTAATCATATCTCATGGATCCAAAATCTTAGAATTTGAATGGCTGAGCAAACCAGTAGTTAAGTAATATCAGCATTCTAAAAGAAGAACCATCCAACACATTTAAAAAACACGTCACAGAGACATGCTAAACCTTCATCTTTTTGTAGCTCTTATTTTCATGCTCCCACAGTGCTTGGTTCCTATTTCTTATGGTAGGTACACTTATTCAAACACAGATCTCTTCTGCTAGACTTGATGAGGTCAGGGACCGTGTCTTGTTCATCTTTATATGCTTACTACCGAACAGCATGTCATCATACACATTGTTTAATAAATGAATAGACAAATGATTCCCAGAAGAAGGGATGTCCAAGAAATCTTTACCTTTCTAAGATGAAGGAATTAGACTGTGAGAGTCCAGGGCTTGGTCTAGTTTTAGTCAACACCAAGTTGATACGGAACTTTCAGACTGAACTGACATGACAAAACAGAACTATTTTTTACTCAATATTAGCTGCTGTGGATTGAATAGTGTCCTCCAAAAAGATTAGTTAAAGTGTTAAGCCTCATTACCTGTGCAGATGACTTGTTGTGGAAATAAGGACTTTGCAGATAAAATTAAATAAAAACAAGGACATACTCTGTGAAAGTGGGCCCTAATCCAGTAACTGGCATCCTTAAACGAAAAGACGACTTTGGATGCAGAACACAGATACAGAGGGAGAACACTATGTGACAACAGAGGTAGAAATTAGAAATGTGTCTATAAATCAAGAAATACCAAGGAACGTGAAGGACTGCCAGCAACCACTGGAGGTAAGAAAGCAAGCAAGGACTCTCCTGAGTCTGCAGAAGAAGCATGGCCCTGCCAAACACCTTGATTTTGGATTGTAGCTTCCAGAACTGTGAGACAACAAATTTCTGTTGTTTCAAGTCACCATGGTCATTCATTACCCTGGGCAATCCTGGGAACCTAATACATTAATTATGGCAAATAAAATGGCAATGCAAAAATATCCATAGGGCTAAATAAAAAAAATAATAAGTAAACCTATTTTTGCCAAGGAAAAGCATTTTTTTCCTTCACACTGAAACATAAGGTAATATACGTTAAAGAAGGGGCATGAATTGTATTTTTTTGCAAGTAATAATCTTAAATTACTTTCTTACTAAGCACTAGGAGTACCACAGTGACAGGAAAAAAAAAGGCAAACATATTTAAAAAAAATTTTTTTTACTGTTTTTATTTATTTTAGAGAGAGAGAGAGAGAGAGAGAGAGACAGCATGAACAGGGGAGGGTCAGAGGGAGAGGGAGACACTGAATCGGAAGCAGGCTCCAGGCTCCGAGCTGTCAGCACAGAGCCCGACGCGGGGCTCGAACCCACAAACCCTGAGATCATGACCTGAGCTGAAGTAGGATGCTTAACCGACTGAGCCACTCAGGCGTCCCGGCAAACATATTTTTAACTGACATCTAACTCTAGACACAAAACATTTAAAAAATATTTGTTGTAAAACTTACCTCTGCACTTTTCAGAGATTTCAAAAGATTATTCACTGTTTCTGGAAACGCACTTCCTAACATTCTCCCCATTTTTTCATAAAATGCTCCAACACAAGCCACTGCAGCCCTGTAAGAAGTGATGTTTTCACGGTCATCGTTCAGGTCAATAAAACAATTTCATGATATGCTTCTCATTTTCTGAAATCAATTTGTATTTGTGCAGGACATTTTGGGCTACAAATCTTTTAATTTTAAGCTTTCAAAAACACCTTGTTTACCTACCTATTCATTATAATCACAACAAATACTGTGGTTAATCGAATTGTTTTGTTAGGAATACAAGAGAAGAAATATATTTACATAAGAAATCATACCCATCCTCTGGAAAGAAACCCAAGTTTTCCTTTCATGAAGACTTCCCAAATTATGTCAGTCTTCAATGCTTCCTTCTCCTCTCTCATTATATATAACACTTCATGTCAACCACTCATTTTGACAAAATTATGTTATTTACTGTGCTGTGACTTGACCATTTATGTGACAAGCATATGCTTTGAAGTCTAGCAGATCTATGTCTAAATCCTAGGACCCACCACCTACCTAATAGCTATGTGTCCTGAGCAAGTTACTGAGGCAGAGACATTATATACACTCACCTCACTATGACATATGTAACAAATAGTAGAATCAGGGAATCAACCTTCACCTGTTTGACTCTAAATCCTGAGCTTTTTTCAATACTCTCCAGGCTGATAACAAAATTAGAAATGACTGAGGTCACATGCCAGAATATTCAGGGAATTCCTAAACAGAATCCATGGACCCACTGGAAATACATGAGAAATATGCAATATGCAATAAATTCTACTTAAGCAGAACTAGAACATCACGTGTGGATTTGTTAAGTGGTGGAGAACTAAACCATCAAAGTATTAACATAGCTTCATATTCCAAAATAAACTGGAAAGCACTGGTGCTCTCTAATCTCTTCTAAAACCTTTGAGATCTATATCTATCTCAAACAACACAGAGACTAATCACAACATACTTATGCAGTTGAACAGACCTAGAAACCAGTGTCCGGGTTCGGAATAATCTCCCCGTTTCCTCTGTTAGCTATTAACCTGACCCAGGTCCCTTGCCTGGTGAAGCAGAGCTGTATCCTTGGGCCATTCACTGTTCTCAAACAGTAGCTCTTCCTGGGTAACTTCATCCATACCAAAGAGTTCCTAATCTCTACCTTTCTCGCCAAAAACTATGTTCTCAACTCAGAGCTCTGAAATCCAGACCGAAGACTTCCAACTACCTACTAGACACTGTCCCTTGGATATTCCCTCCTGTCCTACACGTCAGCACACCCAGAATTGGACTTCTCATCTTCCCCTCACAACTTGCTCCCTCCTCTATTTTGCATCTTTCTGAAAAGCTCTGTAAAGCATAAAGAACCTACTTCTGCTTCCAATGAGAAGTTTCCTCTGCCTAGAAAACAGGTTGGCAAACTACGGCCTGTAGGCTGAATCTGACCCATCCTCCAGCCTGCCACCAGTTTTCATAAACGAAGTTTCATGGAACACAGCTATGCTTACTTATTTACATACAGTCGGGGGCAGAGGCAAGTAGTTGCAACAGAAATGTATAGTCTACAAAGCCAAAAATAGTCACTACCTTGGCTCTTTTTCATAAAGTCTGTCAATCCCTGGCCTATCACATCCATCTTCCCTTTTTCCCATCTTTAAAAAAAACTTTTTGGAATATTTATTTATGAGGGATAGAGAGAAAGGAAGAAAGAGAGCGAGCGAGCAAGCATGAATGGGGGAGGGGCAGAGAGAGAGGGAGACACAGAATCTGAAGCAGGCCCCAGGCTCTGAGCTGTCAGCACAGAGCCTGACACAGGGCTCGAACTCATGAACTGTGAGATCATGACCAGAGCTGAAGTCGGATGCTTAACCAACTGAGCCACCCAGGTGCCCCTTCCCTTCTTCCCATCTTAACTGCTTACTTGACCATTTCCATGTGATTCCCCCCCTGTTGTTGATCTTCTTTAGCAGATGCTTCTTTGAGAAGCCTTCCTTGACACTGCTCTCCCGTCACACCACCGCTAAGCTTATTTAGGTGTTATTTTCCCCTGGACAATACTCCTCACTGTACTCTAACTGCTGATTTTCTTATCTGACCCTTTCATAGGTCCGCCAATAGCCATTATGCTTCAGGCTTGCTCTGAAAATGTCTTTGACCCAAACCACAAGTTTGACCCCAAGTTATGGAAGCCCTTAATTAGCAAATTGGCAAAATGGTCTCTGTCTGAGTTATTCAATTCTGCCATTATAACATGAGACCAGCTACCACCTAAATGAGTATGTCTGTATTCTAATAAAGCTTTATTTACAAAATAGGCAGCAGGCTCCTGGTCTAACAGGAAAACAGGAGAAACCTAATGGAGGACCAGGGGGAGGGGAAGAGGGAAAGAGAGTTGGGGAGAGAGAGGGATG
>PISW01009562.1:0-59440 GCA_004023785.1 Mungos mungo | reverse complement strand
GCAGTAACAGCGGAGCACTAGTGGAGGAGTAACGGAGGAGGACTGCTCCCGCAGTAACAGCGGAGCACTAGCAGAGGAGTAACGCAGGAGGACTAGTCACGCAGTAACAGCGGAGCACTAGCGGAGGAGTAACGGAGGAGGACTGGTCCCGCAGTAACAGCGGAGCACTAGCGGAGGAGTAACGGAGGAGGACTGCTCCCGCAGTAACAGCGGAGCACTAGCAGAGGAGTAACGCAGGAGGACTAGTCACGCAGTAACAGCGGAGCACTAGCGGAGGAGTAACGGAGGAGGACTGGTCCCGCAGTAACAGCGGAGCACTAGTGGAGGAGTAACGGAGGAGGACTGCTCCCGCAGTAACAGCAGAGCACTAGCGGAGGAGTAACGCAGGAGGACTAGTCACGCAGTAACAGCGGAGCACTAGCGGAGGAGTAACGGAGGAGGACTGGTCCCGCAGTAACAGCGGAGCACTAGTGGAGGAGTAACGGAGGAGGACTGCTCCCGCAGTAACAGCGGAGCACTAGCAGAGGAGTAACGCAGGAGGACTAGTCATGCAGTAACAGCGGAGCACTAGCTGAGGAGTGACGGAGGAGGACTAGTCCCGCAGTAACAGCGGAGCACTAGTGGAGGAGTAACGGAGGAGGACTGCTCCCGCAGTAACAGCAGAGCACTAGCGGAGGAGTAACGCAGGAGGACTGGCCACCATTAGCATTAGTGGTGCCGCACAGAAGCCAGCACTGGTGATCCGGAAGGCCACGCACACTGGCTGCCGCTGCCCGGCCAGGGCCCTGCAGGAAGGGACAATGGGAGAGTGACTCGTGGCTCCCTGTGTTCATGGCCTCAGAGATGAATTTAGCTGCTCAACACCAACGGACACCGCTCAGCGAGGTCACCTTCGTCTCAGCAAGGAGAGCCTCCAGCACGCCTGTTCTCAGCGAGGACGCTTTGACCACCACCCCCTCCCTTGTCTGTGGGTCACTCGGGAGGGAAAGAGGATATCCAGACAAAAGAGGCAAAAATGAGCCTCACACCCAACACAAAAGGCAGCCCTCCCTCCGGCCCCCCGAGAAGCGTCGACAGTGTGGAGGTGCAAGAGGACCCGGCCAGGCACCTTCACCCACACACCCCATAGCCCGCTCACCGCTGGGCAACTTCTCAGAGCAGGCCCCAGTCGGCAACCTTGCTCCCCACGCCCCCTTGTCCCAACTTCCCCACAAAACGAGGTCCTTCTAGACCATGCAGCAAGGCCGCAGGAAGCAGGGTCTCCGCAAGATAGACGGGACGGGGAGGGAGCAGGGGCTAAAATCTGGGGAAGACGGGGCAGTTTCCAGCACCTGTCCTTAACCAGGCTGGGATCCCCGGTGCGGGCGCCCCTGCCTGCTCCCCGCTGCGCCTCCCTGGGGCCAGGCCCCAGCCGCGGACAGGTCTAGTCACTGCTCTGCGAGTGGGCAAGAACGTACCTGCGCACTGGCAAGTCGTAAGGCGGCAGCGGCCAACGCTACCATAAAAGGAAACATTCCCGTCCCTTCCAGAAGGAACCGTTTTCCCAGGGCTGCCCAGGCCCCGTCCCTGGGATGGCTGGAATTCCTCTAATTGTGTGAGGAGGAGTCAGATGGTGAGCCGCTGAACAACAGGAAGCAGAGCCCACACACACACACACACACACATGTGCAGAGACACACAGCCGCGGATGGGCTACATGGATGCGCGTGCACGCAGGCATGTGCGCAGACACACACACGTGGACACAGCTATGGACATGGGTGTGCATGAACACAAATGCCGACGTGCACACGGTGGCGTGCACAGCTGCGTGTGTGAGCGCACATGCAAGCAGTTCCCAATGCTAGACCCCAACGCTACGCGGCCTTCATGGGCTTGACCATCTCCAGTCCCTCCTCCCGACCCCCAATCCCTGACCCTTCACCCCCAACCCCTGAAGCACCACTGTCCACACAGCCTAAAAGGAAACACTCCAATGCTCTCATTTTATAAAGAAGCCTTAATTCACTTTGCCAGAATGTTCTTTTGGGCAAATGCTTTTCCAGAGAAAAACTGAGAGAGGTCTCCTTTCGTCTCCTCAGCTCTTGTTCCCACCCCTTGGTGCCCCAAACCCACCGGCCTGCAGTGAAGGACACCGTGGCCCCATAAGTCTGGAAAGGTCTTTTCAGTTGCTACAGTGGGTTTGGGTCTGCAATCTTGCGGCCTCACAGGCAGAGGCCGAGGCTGAGGGCCTGGCCCTGGCTTGCACGGGTCTCTTCTCATAGTGCTTCTGGACGTGCTCCTCAGCTCGGAAGCTCTGCCGGGTACTGGGACAGTTAGAATTCTCAGCACCCAGGAAGCTTGCTGCCTGACTCTGTTTACTGTGCCAGACCCCCCGTGCATTCCAGTGGGGACCCTCCGGAGGACCCACTCTGTAAGACCTTCCCCACTCAGTAACATCACGGCACACAGGCACTCCAGAATTCAGGCTGCTCTGTTTTTTTGTTTTTGGTTTTGGTTTTTTTGAGAGAAAAAGAAAGACAGAGCACAAGCAGGGAAGAGGCAGAGAGAGAGAGACACACACACACACACAGAATCCGAAGCAGGCTCCAGGCTCTGAGCTGTCAGCACAGAGCCCAATGTGGGGCTTGAACTCACAAACCTTGAGATTGTGACCTGAGCGGAAGTCGGCCACCTAACCGACTGAGCCACCCCAATGCCCCCAGGCCTCTGTATTTTGATTGAAGCCCTTATTTGGGCCTACAGGAACTGAAGGCTTACTTGAAAACGCCCTTCCTTCTGCCACCGCAGGAGACAGACAGACAGACAGGAACCCCACAGCCCAGAACCAGGGGAGCGCACCCATCAGACCTCCCGTTCTGAGAAACAGGTTCCCTGCCGGCAGGAAAGCCGTAGCCTGAACCTCTCCTGCCCAGCCCCTAACCCAGTGGGGCTGAGTCCCAAGTAACTATAGTGCTTTTCACCTCTTTAAGAGCAGCCTTCCCTCAGAGAAAATCGTGAACTTCCATTTTGAAGGAAGGCACTAGACCCCAGAGCTGCTTGGGGGTGGAGCCAGGGTTCTCGGAGCACACTGAGACACCCGCTCGCCGTGCCTGGAGCACTGCCAGGAGGGAGAGGACAGGGCTCTGATTTCCACTCTGCGCTCTCCAGGAGAGGCCTGGCCCCTGGACCTCTTGGAGTCGGAGGCCAGGGCCTCACCAGCAGAGCTGCTCTAAGGACCGAATGACAAGGGTGCCGGAAGCATGTGGTACAGCACAGGCTCCTGGAGACACTGGCCTGAATAACCCCAGGCCCTTTGCACCTCTGCTGTGCACCCTCCATAGAACCACAACGGGAAAAGGTCTTAAGTTACATGTTCAGTGATGAGGCCGTGTCCTCTCCCGATTTTGTTTTAATCCCAAAATGCCCCGAGGCCTTCCAAAGCCGATACAGGCCTCCGGTGCTGGACAGGTGTTTCCAGCCAGCAGGCTCAGGTCGGGGGAGGGGAAGCCTGACCGCAGGTATTTCACCCCAGGTACAGACTTCTGCTAGGGGCTTGATCGCTCACTTCCTCAGTGAGAGGAGCTGCGATTCTTGTCCATAAAAGGCCACGAGGCTCGCAGAGCGGTGACATCAGCCCCAACAGGAAGTACAGGAGGAAGAGAACGGGCCTGGTCCGCCACCAGCCGCTGCCGGGGCTGACTCACCGAACGCTCACTGAGCAAAGGGTTCCCAGGGTGCCAGGGCGGCTGCTCCAGGGGGCACACCTGAGGAGCGCCCTGCCCTGGGGACCCGTGTTCGGGTCAACCAGGCTCCTGGGGCAATGGCGACGGGCCAAGGAAAAGGTAGAACAAAGGACAAGTCTCAGATCAGGTGACGCACCCTTGTGGGGTGACCCGTGACAAGCAGACCTAAACTTTCCCCCAAAATGGCATGTGGCAGTCACAGAGCCCTGGGTGGCTCTCTGCGTCAACCCTGCTGAGCATTTCCCGGACAGGAAGCCTCGGGCCGTCCGGCGCAAACGCCTGGACTCCAGCGTCAGTTCTTTCAAGACCCCCGTGGGTCTCGGGCTCCCGCGGGCCACAGTGCAGAGCCTTTCACCAAGTATGAAATGTGGAGACACCTGCAGGTTCAAGCTCAGAACTTGGGGGCTGGGAAGGCCCTGGGGAGCATCTGGTTCAAATGAGTCTGTCTAGAGGTCAGCACACAGAATCCCTGGAAACTCTACCATGTTGTCAAACATTGGTCACGCGTGCTGAGCCGGGCAGCCGCGCCTCGGGATGTCCAGTTCTGCCCCATGGACCCATCCTACAGGGAGGTGCTCGGCCACCAGCAGTCCTGCCCCAGCGCTGCGGAGACGGAGCCGTCCACTCTCCCCAGAGTCAAACTCATCTGGGACTTCCTCCAAAGCCAGCCCCACTCACGAGCGTGGGTTACAGGTGTCTGGGAGGCAAGGAGAGGTGACAAAAGCAGGGTGATGCTCGAGGTCAGCGCAGGCCACAGACCGATGCTGAGCATCAGGTCCCGTGCGTCACAGAGCCTCCGACAGCCCGCCTGCCGAGCTGTCCATAGCCAGGTCCCTACTCCCGGCACACAGTGTCATCCCTGGCAATGGTCTCCCCAAGGCACACAGGTTGGCCCAGACCAGGGAGATGCTGGATCAGCAGCAACCCCGGCCAGAAGGCAGCTGGATGTGGCCCAGTGTCTCCACCCACACGCTGCCCCAGGTGAGGCCGCGTCTGAACTCCGCAGAGGCGGCCCAGGCCGAGAACAGGCGCCTCCCCCACCAGGCACCCTTGGGAATCAGAAAGAAGCCCCAGGGACTACACTTAACTTTCATTATGGGAGAGGGCAGGCCAGGCCCCAAACAAGGCCTCTTTCGGCCCAAAGGCACCCGGCTGCTCATACAAGTGACTCCCGGTGCACGGGCAGACCTGTCAGAAGCCACTGATGGTTGCTGGGACACCTTGTCCCTGGGCGGGGCTGCGAGGGTGGGGCTGCGGCTGGCTGGCAGGTTTGTCTTGTCGTGGTGGAGGGAAATTCGAAAATCACATGTGAGCGCGGACAGCTGGCAGCAAATGCAGCAGGGAGAGTGAGAGAGACCCGTCCCAAACACTGGGAGGTCAGCCTGCCTTGCTCTTAAACAACATTCCCCTCTTGGGGCAAAGGAGAGACAGGCAGGGGGAGCCGGGCCAGGCCCACCGGAGCCCCAGTTCACAGCTCCACTGTCGGGGAGGGAAGGACAACGGGACACCAGGAACGAGAGGGACACTGCTGGACAAAGCTTCAGGACACACCTGGCTCCACATCAGAGCACACACAGGCCTGGCTTTTAGAAACGCCCCGTGAAGGGGACCGTCAGGCTAGGTGGAAGACAGCAGGAACACGTGCACTGGGAGGTGAGCGGTCACAGCGCGCGGGGGTGCGTCCTGAAAAAGCCAGCGGCCCCGGTCGCCGTGAGAAGGGGCAACCAAACGAAATGAAAGGTGCATTGGTAACTGTTAGGCCAGAATTTGCTCCTGGGGCATGGCCTCTGTCCTTGGCCTTCAGCTTAGACCTCGGGCCTGCCGTGTTTGCGGACCAGCTCAGCGTGGGGGCCAGATCTTCAGTCACCCAGCGGGCGCGGACTGTTGGCCAAAAGCGCACCAAGGGTCCTCAGAGTTTGTTGCAAAGATGGACACGGGGCCAACAGCCTTGGTCAAGACCAAAGGAATTTGACAAAGGAAGGCAACCCTTTCCCCTGAGCACACCGACGGTCAGTCCTGACCTACTGGAACCCGGCTCTGTTGGAGTCTCAGAGTCGGGACTGGAAGGAACAGGAAAAACGGCTAGTAAGCAGCATTCGCAGGCCGTGGGGAGGGGTGTGCCCGGGAGGGGTAAAAGCACAGCTCGGCCATTATACAGACTTTGCAGGTGCCTTCTGGGTGTTTGTCTGCGGGGTGGAGGGGGCAGTGAAAGCCATGTTTTTGATCACTCTCAAAATCTCAGGTTCCCGGAGGACACTTCCTTCTGGTCCCACAGGGCAGGTGGCCCAGAGCAACGCCCGGTGGGCCTATGGGGTTGAATTAAAAAAAAAAAAAAATGAAAAAGTAACCCTCAAGAGAGCAGAGTCCTTGAAAAGGATCCATGAACCACAGATTCCTCTTCTAGAAAGAACATTTTGCAGAAATGAGACCGACAGGCATGACCACATTATAATTAGCAGCCTCATTCCAAGGACCCGGCCTTCCTTCTGGGGGGACCTGACCAAGCAGCCTCCTGGGATGGGCTGCAGGAAAGCACCACCCCATCCAGGCTCGGGTGGGCCCGGGCCACTTGTCACAGCACGTCCACCCCTTCACCCCCCCCCCCCCACCAAGATCCCCATCGCACAGCCACAGAGGATCCCTTGCAGCACCGCTGAAGAGAGCCACCTCCGAGTACATGACACTTTCCGGAAGCCCCACGGAAGCCACGTCGACCCACGGCCTCCTGCTGCCCGCTCAGGGCCGTGGACGAGACGGGGCAAGTTGGAGACCACGTCTGCCAGCGCACGCCTGGGTGCCATGTGGCCGCTGCAGGGAAGGTGGCTTTGACAAGTCACTTCCTGTGCGCGCGGCTACCAGAACTTGAACTCTCCTGAGCTCTTGGAGGAGATTAAGAAGCCTGCCTGGAGGAAGCATTTGGCGATCGCCTTCATTAGGCGAGTGGAGGGAAAGAACGCAGTGCGCGGAGGGCAGGGACAAGGGACAGTGCCGTCAAGATGCTGCATTTCCAGACTCCTATTCCTTCTTCAAAAGGGCATGGACTGCAGCCCAGGCACCTCACCTACTCCCCGCAATAACCACCCCCCGTATGTTTCCATTAGGCCAAGGGGCCGACGAGGGCAGGAAGGCTCAGGGACGGTGGTCCCTGGTCCGTCAGGAACCCAAGTCGGGCGCAAACTCAGCCGCTCTTCACGCCACGAAATCTGGTGCACCAGGCAAGCCCCTCCTAAGGCTGAGGCTTACAGCGGCCAGGCATGCTGGCAGGGGATGACACACTACGGGGGTGCCGTGTCACATGTCAGGGCCACTCCCACTAGTCCCACAGCCTTAGGCTAGGTGAGGCTCCCCGCTCTGTGCTAGGCTCTCTCCCTCCTCCTCAAGTTCATTCCCCGGCCTCTCAGGACCTCCTCTAGGCGGGACCAAGTCTGGTGCACAGAGACCGAGTACGTGTGGGCAGGGGGCACAACCCTGTGGTGAGGGCCAGGAACGCGGGCACTCGGGGCCTGGCCCCAGGCCTCCCAGCAGACAGTGGGGACAGCGGGGCCTCTGTGTGTGTCGGGCAGGGCTCTCTAGCAGGCCCGAGCCTCCCAGCCGGTTCTTCCTGCCTGTGTGGGGCCATCCCCTCTGCTGCCTCAGCTGCCCGTCCTGGTGCGTCCGGTCACAGTCCCGTTTCCCGTCCCTGGGAGGCACTTCCCCAACGCGTCCCCCACTCGGTGCTTTCTTTCCTCAGAAAGGCCTCGGGAAGCAGAGTGTGGCAGCGACAGTGTGGCGAGGGAGTGGGGGCCTCCAGCAAGCCAGACACATGGAAGTCCTCCCAAAACCAGCAGGACAGCGAGGGGCAACGGTGCCCCGGGGGGACAGGCACCAGGACGGGTCAGTTACTGTTCATTTCTGGGCCTATCGCTTCCCTCGTGAATCAAAGGGACCACCTTCAGATTCGAAGACAGCGCCAAACCTCCCCACCCTGTTCAGCCCAGAGGTCAGTCCACGGCTGAGGCTGCTCCAACGTGCACCAGACGCTCTGAGCAGCCGCTGGCGACCAGCCGCTCCTCCGGGCAGCGTCCCCTGAGACACAGAGGTGGGATTAGCCCAGAGCAAAGGGTTAAATAGTTCTCAGATGAGTTTTGGCCTGGAAGAAAAGCAGACCCCCGCTGCTGCCACCCCCAGACACGCTGGGAGCTGGTTAAAATACCACGGAGTCACCGAAAGCGAACCGGCCCTGGCATTCTACCTAATCAGCGCAGAAGAGGTTTTCTAGGTTTTCTGCGTTTGCTGGAGAGAGACGGGCGCCTGAGAGTCAGATTCTTTAACGGGTCGGATCTCCCTGAAGAACTCACACACAGCCTGACCCCCAGAGGGAGAGCCCGGAAGGCCAGGTCCCATGGGGAGTCCTAGGCACCACCTCCCAGCCCCATCACACCTGGAACACGCCGTGTGCTACTCCTGCCCCGGACGCGCCCTCATGCCCCACAGCGCCGTCCTCTGCCCGGCAGTGGGCTCGCGCTCTCGTCCAATTGGGCCTCGACAGAATCCCTGGGGCAGGAAGAACCCATCCATAGCCACGGCAACAAATTGATGAAACAGAAAAGCCAGGGATGGGGACGGTGAACCACCCAGATCACCACCACTTTAATCACACCCAAGGTTGAGGAATGAAACGTACAACTGCTGGGCACGTCTGGGCTGCTCCATGACCGCTCGCTGACACACACCTGCTGGCCTCCCGGGCCTCCCTGACCACCGCAGGCCTTGGTGACCACGCCTCCCCCACAAACTCCCAGGACCCCTGCTGCAGCAGCGGAGCAGACTAGGTGGCAGGCTGTCCTGTTACAGCCACAGCCCCAGATGTCTGCGCGCAGACCTGTCCCGTCCTCCACCTGGACCACCAGCCTCCCGTGCCAGCAGAATGCACTAAACCTCTTGGAGTTCTGGCACTTTCTACCACCTCTCTCCATGGACTAATCCAGGGTGCCGAATGCTGCCATGCCCCGTCCCGTGCCCAGGGCAGACAGCACTGATCTACCCTAGCCTTCCTCGGCATGGAGACTTAGATCCTTAGCAAACCGGGGGCACCACTGACCCACGGAAGTCAACACTCAATAAACCCAACCTGCAGTGCTCGGGCCAGCGGTTCTCAAGTGCAGTGCCGCCCCCCAGGGAACATTCAGTAGCAAAGTCTGGAGACGTTTCTGGTTGTCACAATGGAGAGGGAGGGTGCTGCTGGCATTTAGTGGGTAGGGGCCAGGCTGCTGCGAGACCTCCACAATGCACAGGACAAGCCCCCCACCCCAAGAGAGGATCACCCAGCCCCAAAGTCAGGGGATGCCAAGTTTGGGAAACCCTGGCTCACTGACAAATAGGAAGGGGGACTGTGGAACTTATCATCCAAACTGGGCTGCTCTTGAAAGTGAAAACGGACACCACTAATGCTAACTGCACGACAAAGGCGTACGTTAGGACTCAGGCACACCAGCGCATTTAAGAGATGAAAGGCAGGGAGGGCCCAGGAACAGCCAAAGAGCTCATCTCATAAAAGTCCCCAGACAAAGCCACCAACTACCCTATTTGGCAGAATAAATGCTAGTATGTCATAAGCCACAGGCAGCTCAGGCAGGAAACCAGTTTCTAGTTCTTGTTTAGAAAAAAGGCAGAGAAGGAACTGTCTGGCTGAGCCTGTCAAGAGGTGAGTAGCAGAGAACAACCCTGTTCCCCCCCAAAAGCCAGTGCCAAGGAGCACATCTCAGGGCCCGCTGAGCCCGAGGTACCGCTGTCCATAATTAACTCCTGTTAATTAACTTCCTCTCTGCTCCAAGAACAAGAGACTTGTGGCTACCTGCCTTGCAGGTCAGCTGTGCCCAATGAGAAGGGACTCAGAAATGTCCTCAGTCACCATGGGGGCTGAGGGCTGCAGCCAGTCCAGCATCACACAGAAGGTGAGGGAAGGGGCGCCTAGGTGGCTCAGTCAGTTAAGCCTGCGACTTCGGCTCAGGTCATGATCTCACATTCATGGGTTCGAGCCCTGCGTCGGCCTCTGTGCTGACAGCTCAGAGCCTGGAGCCTGCTTCTGACTCTGTGCCTCCCTCTCTCTCTGCTCCTCCCTGCTCATGCTCTGAATCTCTGTCTCAAAAATAAATAAAACATTAAAAAAAAAATTCTTTTTTTAAAAGGTGAAAGAAAACCTCTCAGATGGAGGGTTAGAAATTATGTGAGACCCTGAACTCTCACAGATCATTAAAAAGAAGCACTGAGGTGCCCCCCCCCCCGTCAGATGAAACACCCACCCCACTCACTCTCGTAATTTGGGGAGGCCCAAGGCCATTCCGTTAGGGCCAAGACTTCCCGGTCACCACAAAGGAAAGCGCCAGCCTTCTAAATACCCCTTTCTTTTTTTGAATTATCTCCCACCTACGGAGCTGACTTTTGCTCCTCAAATGTTGTTGTTGTTGGACAAAAACCGGACAAACCTCTTTAGGAAGGAGTCACACGGGTGGTCGGAAGAAAGGCTGGGAGTCCAGATCTAAGGATTCCCGCCTGCAGGCACCACGGTCCCCACCGTGCCACTGCCCTTGCCACAATGGCCTGCCCGACGGTGAAGGAAGCCCGCGTGCCAGAAAACCGTTCAAAGCCAAGATGCAGGTGCGGGAGCGTGCCCTAATTCAGCAGCGCAGAGCTCAGGGGGACCCCGGGGTGAACCTGCACCCGGCCAATTAAGACCGCTAGGAGAGCACTGACTCATAACCTCCAGAGACACAGACGCAGGCTCTTCTGGAATCTCACAGAATGTTCTCCCACCAGACTGCTTTAGTTAGCACTTTAAAACAAGACATCCTATTTTAATACTAATGGGCTGGCTTCCTCGAGAAATTTTCATAGACGTAAACATAAGCCAAAGGCTAGGCCAAACTTGTACGCGCTGCATAATGCACGGGGCCTGGCCAGCAGAGGCCTCCCCCACGACGGCTCTGCACACGACGCGAGACAGACGCGCACGCTGCCACTCCAAACGGCGCGGTGCCGATGAAGCTAATACCGGTTCTCCGTCACCAGTGCCCAGCTTCGCCGCAAAGTGTGAAGGAAAAAAGCGCGCACGTGCATGCAGATTTGGAAAAGCACCACCAGCATGAGGACGGGGACACGGCCCCGCCTGGAAGTTGGGCTGGGACTCAGAATGACACGAAATGCCACCGCACACCAAGCACCTGGCTGAGCTCGAGGACACAGAGGCCACGTGGGCCGTGTCTGTGTCTAAGAGGGAAAACAAGTATGCGAGCACCTAAGTCCACTGAGGTGTCACCGAATCTAGTCCAGACATTCCTCCCTGGGGGGCAGGAACGCTTCAGTCTGGTCTTTCACAAAAGAGAAGGGCACCACCAGGCCCTCGAGCGGCTGGCGTGGGCCGGGCGGCCTGGTAGGAAACGGAGGGAGGGCCACGCAGCAGGAAAGTCGGAGGCAGGTGGGAAGCCAGTGACAAAGGGCACTGCATGCTGCTGGCCGGTTGGACAGTTACCTTTCAGGCTGCGGAGGAGCCTTTTCGAGATTTTTCAAGATTTCGATCAGATTTGCACTCTAGAAAGATGAGCCTCTGGCAACAGCAGTGGGAGGGAGGGTTCTATTAAGAGTGAAGGTTAAGAGGTCACAGGGTCACAGCTACAGTGCAGGGAAAACCCCACAGGGGCCGTAGCTGAGGTCGGGGCCAAGGGACAAAAGAGGGGAAAGGGAGTCGGAAATATGAAGAGATAAAACCTACAGAGAGCGCTGACGGACAGAGAAAAGGAGGGAGAAAGAGAGAGAGGAGCAGAGGGAAAGCTGGGCCTGGGTGGCCGGGTAGATGGAGGAATGGCAGCCAGGAGCGAAGGGCCAGCGTTGATCAGGCAACACTCCCGGGTCCTCCCCCGGAATGTGCCGATCAAGCCACTCAACTGGGTGGGTCGGTCATCCAAAGGAACCGCGGAGCGAGCGGGGAGACCGTGAGGAGCACCGATGCGCGGAGGGGTGGCCAGGGACCAGGAGAAGCAGAGAGAGGGTCACACAGGAAGGAAGGGCTGTCAAAAGGGGCCGTCAAGATTGTCCAACGCTGGAGAGAGGTGACTGGGCAAGACGAGAACGCACGAGGGCTGTGGACTTGGCAACACAGGGAGGGTAACCTTTGTCGGACGGTCCGGAGCAGCGGTGGGGCCGGTGGGGGTGGGGGGCACTTCCTCTGTGAAGCTCCAGCGTGAGGGGACAGAGAGTGGACACAGCCAGGGGGAGCGGGACCCAGGAGAGATTTAGGGTCCGTTTCTTACAGAGAAGAAAAACTTAAGGGGCGCCTGGGTGGCTCGGTTGGTTGAGCGTCTGACTCTTGGTTTGGGCTCAGGTCACGATCTCACAGTTCGTGAGTTCGAGCCCTGCGGGGTGGGGGGGGGGGCCGAGTTCTCTCTCCCTCTCTCTGCACCTCCCTTGCTCACTCTCTCTGTCTCTCAAAATAAATAAATAAACAAGAAGAGAAGAGAAGAGAAGAGAAGAGAAGAGAAGAGAAGGGAAGAGAACTCAAGTGCGTTTTCAGACTGTGAGGAAGGAACAAGAGAAAAGATGTGAAAAAACAAGATGAGAAAACAAGTCAGCGAGGACACTGGCCCAGAGAGTCTTGACAAGAACGAGAAAGTGCAATAATTAGGAACTCTGTTTTTTAAAGCTTCTAGAATGTTCTCTCAACATACAAATGTGCCCTTTGGTAGCCATCAGCCTTGGCTCTCACACACTGGCTCAGAGACCTCCACGACGCCCTGCCATCACCAGTGCCACCAGTGCTGATCCGGCCCCTGCATCCCCGTGGCCGTGAACGTGGAGGAGCACCTGCAGAGGTGTCCATGAGGCTGCAGGCAAAGCCTCAGCCACGGGCAAGGACACGGCGCTCACCTTGCATCATGCTCCTGTAGGCCGTGTCTGTGATGGCGTAGATGTGGGGGGGCATCTCGTGCCTCTTCTTGCCCTTGTACATTTCCACAATCTCCTCGGAGTAGATGGGCAGGTTCTTGTAAGGATTGATGACCACACAGAACAGGCCTGAGTAGGTCTAAAGGGAAGAGCAGCAAACAGGATGGGGTTAGGCAGTCTTGATGCTCAACGGGGTGCAAGCTGGGGGGCAAAGCTATCTGCCACCAAGGGCCCGGATTCAGGATGCTGAGGGCACCCCGGGGCGCCCTCGCTCTCTGTGCCCTGCTCTGGCAGGCCCGCCACAGCACACGGGCACCAGCGCCCTCTCCGCTCGCTCAGCGAGGGTCCTCCACCGATGGCGTGACCACAGCCAGTTCTGTGCGCCTCGGGCAAGGGCCACGGCAAGCTGCGCAGATGGTACAAGTCCAGTGACAAAACTCTGACCCAAGGACAAGAGACGTGTCTGCCATCACGAGATGCCCAGAGAGAAGAGGACTGGGCGGCAGCAGGCGAACTGTGCAGAAACACAGTATTCCTCCCGGAAGGACTCCCAGAGGGACACGCAAGCCTCAACTTTTCCAGCGCCGGGAAAACCCCGACCAGACCTTCTGTGGGCTGGTGTATCGCTGACAGCTCTCGCCCTCGAATAGTCTAGAGACATTCAGTCTCTCAAAAAGGGGGGGCGCTCAGTCGGGGAAGCGTCTGACTTCAGCTCAGGTCATGATCTCATGGTTCGTGGGTTCGAGCTAACAGCTTGGAGCCTGGAGCCTGCTTCAGATTCTGTCTCCCACCCTCTCCATGCCCCTCCCCCATTCATACTCTGTCTCTCTCCCCCTCTCTCCGCCCTTCCCTGCTTGTGCGCTCTCTCTCTCTCTCTCTCTCTCAAAAATAAACAAACATGAAAGAAAGAGAAAGAAAGAAAGACCCTCAAAAACTTAAAGACCGCTCATGTCCCCTATGAGCCTTCTCCAACACTCGAGTCTTCTCTGAAGGGGGAGCCCAATTAGCCAACACCTTTAATGCGAGGCACCCAAAACTACACGCAACACTCCATGTCTGACTTGATGGGATTACAATCCAACCCCAGAGTCAGATGTCCTGAGTTCCCATCCCAGTAAGAGTAAGGTCCCTAGCCGCTCTCTACCTCCATTTCTCCATCTGTAAAATGGGGACAGGCAGACTGCACTGAGCAGTGATCAGAATTGGCACGGCACCCAGCGCAGCCTCAGAGAAGAGCTCCGAGCAGGTCAGGAAAGCAGGGTCCAGGGGCAACCGTCCAGACAGATCTGTCTGTCTTCGGTGGCTCAAGGTAAATTCGTGTTAACTTGTGACTACTAACTCTTTTTCTAATAACCTGCTCCTTCGTCTTCCAAGATCCTTTTCCCTGGCCAAAAAAACAAAAGGAAAGGAAAAAAAGACAACTTCAAACAAGCTGGGCATGACTCCTGAGACCACCCAGGGGATAGGTGCTCAGATCAGGGCAGGGGGGTCACAGCCCAAGCCCCCTCTTCCAAGGACAATGCACCACAGGCCCAGAAGCAGCCACGCAAAGCCGTGATCCACACACTCCTGCAGCCCTGACTTTGTTGAGTGACAGCCGAGAGCCATGGGGCAGCTAACGGCAAAGCTGAGAGCAGCCCTTGGTCTGCCCCTTCCCCCGGCCAGGCCTCCCTGGTCAGAGGCCAGCTCTCTGAACTCCTATCTTTTTGTTTTCCTCATGACAAGTGGCCTCCACCCTCACTGTCCACGGCTTTGCCCCTCGATCCAACAGCAGCCAACACCTACGGGGCACTGGGCTATGTGTCAACCCAGCCCCTTCCAGCCCTGCCCTGTCTGCTCCTGCCAAAACGGAAGACGGATCCTGTGGCTGAACCCCAAGACAGGTTCCACACAGGAACCGGTCGGGAGGGCAAAGCCCTTCCCAGCCGTGGCCAAGGGCTGTGGCATGTGGACTTTCCAAACAGAAGTTAAAGACTAAAAGCAGAACTCCGGGGGAGGCTGGGTGGCTCAGTTGGCTGAGCGTTTGACTCTGGATTTCAGCTCAGGTCATGATCCCAGGGTCGTGGGATGGATCGAGCCCCACGTCGGGCTCCCGCTGAGCATGGAGTCTGTTCAAGATTCTCAGTCTCTCTGCCTCTGCTCCTCTCCTGCTTATACACATGCTCACTTGCTCTCTCTCTCTCAAATAAAATACAAATGAAAGCAGGGCTCCGGAGGGACCCACTAACCTACAGCAGCGGCCTGCTGGCAGAAGAGCAGCCAAGTTTGGAAATGACCGAGTGCATCTGGCAGCCTCCTCTGTTTGGAGGCGGGGACTTGGGGCCCTCGATTTTCTTTCTTCCTGGGATAATCAGTCACTTGTTTTCCCTCCAACGACTCTTTCACAAGGGACAGGAGAGCTCTGAAGCAGAGAAGGCCACACGTGGTGTTGGCCACCTGTGGTGCAAGTATCACAGGAAGATAAGAGGAAAGCAGGGGACTTCTGGTCTTTCCTCCATGGGACGGTTGGGCAGGGAGGAGACAAGGCCAGGGAGCAGTGAGGTCATCCCAGGAGCTGGGAAACAAGTGAGCTCTGTTCCTGGGGTCTGAGAAAACCCACACTCTAGGAACTCGGCCCAGGGAAGGCCAAGGACACATGGCCACACTTTCAGGGAGTGCCTTGGAGCCAGATGTTTGCAAACAGCTGGTCGTGACAGCAGACGGGGACTGGGGGTCCTCGGGACGAGGCTCTCTGACAGCTGGGTGGGCAGATGGTCCCGTGCACGGTTCTCTCCAGAGGGCTTCAGAGTTCTCTGGCCGAATCCCATCAAGCCAGCAGCCGTGAGCCCAGCAGCTCAGGTGGGAGGAGGGACACCTGATGGCGACCTCCCTCTCGATGCTGCGGAAGTACAGACCCAGAGCAAGTGGCTTTGCTCCCACATGGCCACGCCAGGGAGCTGCTCCATTCACGGGCCACAGAGGCTCTTTGTGCCCGGCCGCCCCGTCCTGGGGCCCCACCCCCACCAAGGAAACAGACAGAGCAGCTGTGCGCGGGATTAGCCACGCCACCCACAACGCCAGGCGAACGCACTGCACGAACGCTCCCTGGTCACAGTGTGGAACGTCGTGTGCAGGGGGCTGACTGTGAATGAGGTGGCACCCCCTGCCCAGCGGCTCTGATCCCCCCACAGCTCTGCACCTGCTGGGGTGCCCATTAGGGCAATGGTAAAGACAATCAACTTCTCTTTTGGGGATGATGCTTAGGAAGAGGCTCTGAGGCACAAGGGAGGCGGCAGAAACAGGAAAGAATGCCTCCAACCAGAGAGTTCTGCCTGCCTCCAGAGGGAAACCCACGCTAGTGGAGGATGGATGAAGCAACTGTCCCTGAGCCCGCTTCACTAGTACTTCCCTTCGTGGGAGAACACCGTCTGCGGCCAGCTGAAGCAGGCAAGCGCAGGCGCCCCCGCGACGGACATCACGCTCAGCAAATCTCCAGCAAGACACAAGCTGAACAGAGACACCAGTAAAGGCCACGCAGAGGAACAGCGACCCCCACTCAGAGCAAACAGCAGCAGCTGCGCAGTGTGGACCCTGCCGTGAGCCAGGCGCTGGCTGGCATTTACACACGTCCCCCGAGTCCTCGAAGCCACAGGCGTGCGGTCGGGAAGGGATCTGAGCCAGGTCCTGGAGACCCCAACAGCCGTGGCCTTCATCGCCCTTCCCCGAGCAGAGCCCATGTCAGCTCAGGGGCACAGCGGAGGGGCACAATCTCGATGGAGCCTGCCTAGGGGGCGTCCCACACCCAGACGACAGGACTCGGCTCCCCGCTGCCTCAACAGACAAACGGTGCTTCCTTGTTTTTCTGCAAGTTGCCAATTCTGAATTCTAAGGTTAATACCCTCAGGGGCAGGGGCTTTTAATTCTGTCCATACAATATTCTCATCAAAGACGAGATAGCTGGGCTGAGAGTCAAGAAACCCAAGCTCCAGTCTCAGGCTGGATGACCCCGCACTGGGCTCTGACCCTCTCTGGGCCTCAGTTCTCCCCGTATTAGCAGGTTGGGCTAAGCGGGCCTACAAAGGACTTTTCCAAGAAGACCGTTCTGCATCTCTCCTTTCTGGTAGGTCCCGACTAATCAGGCCCATTCCCAAAGGGCAGTCTCCACGGCAGGAAACAAGAACCTCATGATCATGGACCAGTTTAGCCATCAGCAAAGTAACACAGCCCCGGCACGCGGCTGCCCCGCTCAGGGCTTCTGGGCAATCCAAGATGGTCTGTGGCCCCACAGAGGGCTCTGGCACACGACAGGGCACTCAGAAGTACCAGTTCAGGACACCAGGGCAAGAGCCCTGTGGAAACATGTGAAGTCACCCTGAAACTGGATAGAGAATAAAATGGCCAACTCTTTGGGGGGCCGCTCGTCTTCCCTGAACCAGGATGAGCCCTGCACCTTGTACTGCGTATGTGATCACAAGCTAACCCCTGGGTCTGAGGCTCGGTCTCCCCATCTATGAAATGAGAGGGGTGTAAGAATCTCGAGATGTTCTCTTCCTCCAGTTCAAACAAATCTCTTGAGAACTGTTTTATTCAGCTCCAAGAACAAGAAGGCCAAGGTAGACATAACAACATACCTAGACAAAGAGCTATTTTAGGAATAATAAGAGCCAGATATTTCTTCCCTACCTGGGACAAAACCAGAAGGAAATAGCTTGGAAAGTAAGCAGAAGAAATAAGAAATTAGAAAGAACTTTGGTGACCCTAAGACTGTACCGTCTTGCAGCCCGTTACACGGGAGAGGGGAAAACGTTATGGAGATGAGCTGTCTCTCCGCACAGGCAGCCCTGAAAAGCCAGAAGAAAAGGAAGGGACCGCATCTACTCTGCACACCCCAGGCCCTTTACACATGCTGTTCTCTGGACGCTAAGCCTGGCCTGGCAGGGGCACCACCGAGCTGCATGGACTAAAGGTTCAAGCCCCCATCTGGGCTCAAAGCACACTCCCCAGGGAACGAAGCCACATCTGCAGGTCTCTAAAAAGAACAGGATGGGAGAGGTTCCAAAAAGAGGCTGGGCAAATGGGGAGGGGGAAGAGGACCTGGGGGTGCAGGAGGAAGGAGCAAGGTGGGAAACCAGGGCTCAGCAGTCCCTTCCTTTAGAAGGAACGATCCTTCCTGTCCCCAACAAGACTGAGCACACGACCCGTGGGTGGGCAACCCCCCCCCCGGGTCATGATGTTCTCCCTATGTGTGACCTCAAACAGGCTTCCTGTTGTGTTTTGGGCTGTGCAGAGAAAAGGTAAAATAACGCTGTGTTTCGGATGCTTAGGATGCTCCTGTGCCAAAGCTGGAGGATGTCACCTCCACTTTCTTAGAGCCTCCCCCCGCCCCCTCCCCCACACTCTCTCCCCCCAGCCCTGCCCTGCCCCCACCCCCAGGCCGGCCCACCCCACGCTCCCGGCCCCGCACTCACATAGATTAGCCCTGAGTAGTAACGCTCCTTGAGATTGTGCAGCACCGAGGCTTCGTTGAGGCACGTGAGCTCGGCCATGTCCTCCACCTTGGAAAACTTGGGCGGGTTCATCTTCTGGATGTCATCCTTGTTCACCTTCACCTTCTTCCCGTTTTCCACCAGCTCCACGATGGCCTCCTCGCCCACCTCTTCCTTGAGGCTGGCGGGCTCGAAGCCACTCTTGTCAGAGGGCACCCACACCAGCTTCTTGGCCGCCCAGTCGGCCTGGGCCAGCGGGTTATTGATGAAGTTTTTATCCACATAGAGATACTTATCGGCTGCTTGCTGCGCCATGGTGACTCACGGCCAGGACCTGCGGGGCAAACGAGGGCAAAACGTTAGACACACATGACCTCGCCCCGCGAGGGGCACCCAACACCTCGTATCTTTGCAAACGGCGCAGCACGGGGAGCCCAGCGTATCTTTGCAAACGTATGCACCTGGGGGGCGCGACTGCCAGAGTGTTCCTGCTCTCCATTCCCGGGGGAAAGATGTACGTGACTGAAAACTCAAGTTGCTGTCAGAGATTTCGTGAGCGATGAACGATAAAGTATATCCGAGGATCCATCCACAACCAAAAAAATCTATAAACAACCAACCGCTGTGCCGGATGATGAGTGTAATTTGAGACTCAAAGGCAGATGCCACTATACTCCCTGCGCCACACCTGCAGAGGCAGGAAGGCGGCCACGCAGTGTAGGTCTCGAATTAGCCCCCCAAAGGCGACGAAGGACAACCACACATAACGGAAATTGCTGGCTTAAAAAACTTTTTATTTCACCAAGTTCAACCAAGAGGAAAAAAGCAAACAGTAAGTGGCCAAGAGATGTTAATTCCATCTTGATAATGCAGTCCCCAAAGAAATAAGGCGAGAAGAAAAGAAGTCAGGCTCCGGAAAATATCACGAGCCACGAGAGCGCCTCCTTCCCGGGGCACCAACGCGGACGGCAGCCCTCACCATTTCTGTCCAGGAGGACTTGGGCACCTGCGTGTCTGCTTTTTTTTTCCCCAAAAAACTCATTTGCAAAATCAAGATGAAATAATGGCCCCTTACACCTGTGTGGTTTCATGGTTTATGAAATGCTTCCACATGCACTTTGCTGTGTCCAAAGATTGGCGTCATAACGCTGGAGAGGGGGTAAGAAATGTGCTTCAGCCCACGTTACAGACGAGCATACAGGAGCTTCCTGGGGGTTCGGGGGCTTGTCACCCGGGGAGGACTCAGGACTCCGGGCCCCGTGGCCTTTCCACACTTACCACAGTGCTTATTCCTGCCCAGAGGCTCGGGCCGGGGCCTGCTGGGAGGGTAAATGGAACGCAGGACTCCGACACGGTGGTCTGAGACGGAGCCAGCCCACCAGAGGAGTGGCCCAGGAGCTCACTGCCCCCTTGTGAGGTCAAGGCCCCCTCCCCAGCCTGGAGGTCTGGGACAGAGAACAAAAGGCAAAGTCTGGGCTGCCCAGGCCTTATCTGGGCTCATTAAATGCTTTCCAGATCAAGACTAAGGGGCTCCGCTGGACACACTCCAGGAAAGGGGTTGTTTTCCAGGAAATCTGCTTGCTCCCCACCCCCCTACAGGAGGGAAGGCAAGTCCAAGGAACAGAGCCTGGCAGCCTCCCCAGCCAAGTCCAGCCAGTGGCTTTGTTTACATTCCCAGCCAAGCAAACCCTGCGGCCCCCCTCTTCGGGGACCAGGGGCACTGTCCACCTGCAAGGACCATCCCCTGAGAGAAAGCAGGGCCCAGAGTCAGGCAGCAGTCCACAAGGCAGGAAGGGACGGCCCGGCCCCATCTCCCATGTGGGGCTGGGGTCTAGGTCGGTCTTCCTTACTTACTAGGAACCTGCTTACTTCCAGCCACCCTGGTTCCCACACTGGCGGGCCATTCAAGCAAATCAAAGGCTTCCCACCACCAGAATAAATCCCAGCTGTCCTGTCCCCCTCTGCCACCAATCTGACCACTGGCCAGGTAGCCTCCCCAGTCTCCAGACCCAGGGTCCCGAAGCCAGTCTTCCCATCATGCCGCTGCCCTGCCCGAGGACTGGCGAGGACCACAAGGCACACGGCTTCACGGGCTGCTGGGTCTCAACCTTTTTGCAAAGTTCAAACCCAAAATGGACAAGACAATCTCCAATCCATATGCAAGAAGGGATTCACTTGAACCCTGTCCCCCCCAAATCCTCAGTCCACTCCTAGTTAAGAGCTCTCCTGAGCCAGCCCAGCAAAGACATCCGAGGAAATCACACGTCCTCTTATGAGATCCCCCCAGGAGAAGGAGGGAAAGGGGGACAGTCATGAGGTACCTAGCCTACCAACAGCAACCTCATGTAACCACCAATCACTCTGCAAAAGAGCTTTTATTATCCCCAATTTATAAAGAAGGAAACGAGCTCAAAGAGGGCAAATTACTTGCCCAGAGTCGCCCCATCCAGCCACGGGTCCACCGGGCCCCCCGCCTGGGGTCTTCCCAGCACACTTGTGCCTGGGGTCCCACGGAAGAAGTCAGACTGGCATTGAAGCTGGATTGGTCGATCAGTTGAGTGGGGCATGGGGAGTGGCGGATAATACATTCCACAGCAGTCAACACACATTTACTGAGTGCTACGAGGCAAAGCAGGGGACCGAAGGGCCTTCCCTGTGTGGACCACGTGGCCAGTCAGAACGCAGGGCACATTGGCAAAGCCGCATTCTCCTCCTCCTGGTCTACGCAGGCAGGTGTGCGCTGGAAGGCATGACCATGGCAGCTGCTGGCAGAGGGCCACACCTCCTGCCCCTCATTCTGCCCTACCTTCAGGCCTCAGTGGGAGGGAAGGGGCAGTTAGGGGGTAACACTGTCCCAATGGCCAGCAGAGACCCGGAGGCCGGAGGGGGGCAGGGTACGCTATGTCCACCTCAGAGCTAGACCAACACAGGGGGCTGCCCCTCTCAGCCTCTGGGGGTGCCAAGTACATAGGTGGGCCTCGGTGCCCCTCTCTGAGCAGAACTTTTCATGAAACTCAGCTGAGCCCTGTTTGGCTGGGCCAAGGACAAGGCTAGTTGGTGTCACCGCTCTGCTGGAATGACGTGGGTCAGCAGGAGTGCCAAGATCAATACGCGGGTAGGACGGCGGCGGGTAGAGGTCTCCACAAACAATGGGGTTGATTAAAGCTCTCCCATCAGCGCAAACAGGAACATCCACATTCAGTGACCGCAGCTGAGCGCCGGTGCCCACCTGAGTCAGGTGGGGGTGATGTGGGGCTCGAACTCATGACCTGAGTCAGGTGGGCACTGGGCCCTGGCAGCCGCTGCCCCGTGTGTGTGTGCCCAGGAGGGCTGCCAGCAACCCATGCCAGGGAATGCTCACCTCTAAGGATGCAGATGGACTAAGCCGTCACTGTCAAGAGCTGTTAGAAATGAAAAGGGGGAGAGAAAGAGAGAAAAGAAAGGAAGGAAGAGAGAGAGAGAGGAAGGGAGAACAAACAGAAGGAAGGAAGAGATGAAAAGGAGCATCAAAGAAGGGGTATCAGAAGGCATTTGGCCACATCTCTCCCCCTTCCCAGGTTGGGACCATGCTAAATGGCCCCTTTTGTAAAAACTATACAGAATATAAAAGTTTTCAAAATGAAAGAAAAATATCCCCATAAATTCCTGAGATCCTCCCCTCAAAAATCAGTTTTCTCTTTTTTTTAATGTTTGTTTATTTTTGAGAGAGAGAGAGAGAGACAGAGACAGAGCGTGAGTGGGGGAGGGGCAGGGAGAGAGGGAGACACAGAACCTGAAGCAGGCTCAAGGCTCTGAGCTGTCAGCACAGAGCCTGATGCGGGGCTCGAACTCATGACCTGAGCCCAAGTTGGATGCTTAACCGCCGGAGCCACCCAGGCGCTCCAGTTTTCTCTCTTTTATGATCCTTCTAGTCCTTGTTCATAGAAACACTTGAGACTTAATTATCACAGACAGAGGATGGGGTTTCACACTGTGGGTTTTTCCCATTTATTACAACCACTTCCCCACTGGGCCATTAGTTTGCTTGTTGGTCATTTTTCTCCAAATACTTCATTTTCCAGGTGACGGAGGCAGAGGCTCTGAGAGGAACGTAATCCCACCTGGACACAGAGCCGGGGAAGTGAGGACTCGAATTCAGGACCGCTGGCTCCAAGGCCTCCTTGAGAAACGCTTTTAATGGCTGTATGATATTCCCAAAGTGATTTTCTCCCCCCCTTCTTTTATTATACATCACGTACTAGGTTTTTTCCTCGTAGGGTGGACCACCCTGAGATCAATTCCCAGGAGCAGAGTTCCCGGCTCGGAGGAACATCCAAACACTGTTACGGCCCGGAGAGGGCTGGTCAAAACCTTGGTTGGCATGCACGGTCCTGGGAGCAGCGCACCCATGCAGCCACCACCACCCTGGGAAAACCGTCTGCGGGAAAAAGGCTGGTGGCTCGGATTAGGGAACCTCAGGAAATTCTGGAAATCCGTGGGACTCGCAGGCCAGCAAGGGGTTAAGGAAAAGGAAGGCAGTTTTCCCCACTGGAGATCAGATCCGGCAGAGGCCGGCCCCTTCCACACTGGCTTCCTGCGGGTGCCAGTCCAACGCCAAGAAACCCAAATAGTTGCCTTTTTAGGCCATAATCGAGAGGACACGACCAGAGGCTAAATTAGGACTCGCAGGAAATGATGAAACTGAAAGTAAATAGGTTGACCAAAAACCTCTGCTTTCAACCCAAATGTAATTCCTTGAGTGTCTGCCTTCTCCCCTTGCCCCTGAACATCCATTTGGACCTTTTACTCTTTTCCGTTTTCCCAAGGACCCCTCTCCCTCCCCCACCTTCCCACCCTTCCCTGGTTCTCTTTTTAGTTACTTGCGTACTTGTTTGGGAAAGGAAGGGCGAGCCCCTGAAAAGACAGAATTTATTCCACTGGGAGCTTCTCCGTTCCTAGACAGGGTTTAGGCAAAGCCTCCCATGGCCAAGTCCTAGGCCTAGAGCTGCAAGTCCTCCCAACCCTTCTCAAAGCTACCCTGCAGGACGGCCTGTGAATAAGCTCTCCATTTTCTCCGTCCCCGCAGGCGAGGGAAACGAGGTCCACACCGGTCACAAAACCCGGGTTCAAACACAGACCCATCGGCTTCCACCTCCACTGCCTTCCCTGTGAGCCCACGGGTGTTCACTAGGGAGAAAACAAACTGAGCACCCCCTGGTCGAGGAGGCAAACCAGGGACACACACACACTGATCACGCCAACTCGAAGCCGCAAATCCCACCTCCTGGTGCTGCTCTGAACCAGGAACCCCTCCCACTCTCACCTCAAACTGCTGGCACTGAAAGCAAGGTCAGAGGTCTGATCTTGGGTGAGCTATTTCCATTCTCTGAGCTATCGTTCCAGTTCAGACACCCGGTGGGCTCAACCGGAAGCCTGTTCCAGGGTAATCACGGGTGTTTTCGAGGAGGTTCCTCTGATCGTCTGTCCCCACCCCCACCCCAGAGGGCACAGGTGAACAGGTCCCCTTTTCTTTGTCCTTACAGCCATTGCTTCTGAGTTAGTAAAGCTGTTAAGGTGCCTGAGTTCCACTGTTACCAAAAGGTTCTGTGAAGGCAGCTGCTGAAATAATACATAAATTGTCAAACCCCAGGGCTCCTGGTGACTCAGTGGGTTAAGCGTCCAACTCTAGACTTCGGCTCAGGTCACCATCTTTTGGTGTGTGAGTTCGAGCCCTACATCTATCAGGCTCTGTGCTGACAGAGCAGGGTCTGCTTGGGACTCTCTATCTCCCCTTTCCTCTCTCAAAAATAGACAAACATTAAAAGAAGAAAGAAAGAAATTGTCAACCCCCTTAGATTTACTTATTCAGTGAACTAATACACACTGAGGGTCTATATGCAAAAACATCGAACAAAGGAATCACGAAAGGACCCGAGGGGTTTATAATGCAGTGGGATGACAGGACAGACGCCCAGGCCACGCGTTCAAGCGCCAACCTGGGCACTGCAGCCTGGACAAGCAGACAACAGGCAGGCTCTTCGGTTTTCTTCCGTCCTGCGCACTGCTGCACGACCGGTGTCCGATACACAGATGCGCCGTATGGATGAAGAGGAAGCATTTGTTCTGCGGCCTTGGGCGCATGCCACCTCTCTGACTCAACTCTGCCTGCCGTCTTCCCTCGCTGTCGAGGCTATTTATTTACTCAACATACACTCCTTAACTGTGCACAGCAACGGGACAGGACGTCTGTCACTGCGGGACATGTGCTGTGGAGGGGAGAACCGTGCAAACAGCCAGCTCCAACACAAGACTCGGTGAAGAAAGATGAAGGAACGCAGAGGAAGGGGTCATTCAGTGGAGAACACAAAGCACCAGGGAGTTTCAGAGAAGGGCTGGTGTGCACACTGGGTCTTAGAGGAGACGGCAGGAAATGGGCGCAGGAGGGAAGAGTTGGTAGAGAAGGATTCCAGGCCGAGGGAGAAGAAGGGGTGGCGTTTCATGAACCGTAAAACGAAGTGACCAGTCGAGGTAGGGCTCCCCAGCCTCGGTGCCCTGGACATTTGGGGCCCCGGAGCCCTTTCATGTGAGGTGTGTCCTATGCACTGCACGAGGATCAGCACCTTGTCTGGCCTCTACCCACTAGACAACAGGGGCACTCTGCCCCCAGCTGTGATGACCAAAAATGTCTCCATACATTGCCCAGGATGGGGGCTCGGGGAGCAAAACTGCCCCCAGTGGAGAAACACTGATTTAGGGGATGAGTTGCATGAGCGAATGTTGCAGAAGCCAGACATCGGCTTTGTAAACACTCTCCGGAGTCTGAAGTCTTAAAACAGAAGTCCTCTTAAAACAGAAGTCCCCAGGGGCGCCTGGGTGGCTCAGTTGGGTAAGCGCCTGACTTGGGCTCAGGTCATGATCTCGAGACCTGAGTCCCGAGTAGGGCTCTGTGCTGACAGATTTTGTGTCTTCCTCGCTCTCTGCCCCTCCCCCACTCGCACTCTGTCTGTCTGTCTCTCTCTCTCTCTCAAAAATACATAAACATTAAAAATAACAAAAATAAACAGAAGTCCCCAGTGAAAAGTGATTCCCAGGACCCAAACAATGACCACTACGGATGGCACTGTCACCAAGTAGTGACTGTTCCTGTAATACACTATATTTTAAGGGATCTGACCTGAACCACTACTGGACTATGCTCTAAAGATTCCTGAATGTCAGGAAGGGAAAGGGAGGGGAGTGCAGGGGGGAAGGCAGGGTGGAGGGCAGGGAAGGAAAGAGAAGAGAAGAGAGAGAAGAGAAGAGAAGAGAAGAGAAGAGAAGAGAAGAGAAGAGAAGAGAAGAGAAGAGAGAAGAGAGGAGAAGAGAGGAGAAGAGAAGAGAAGAGAAGAGAAGAGAAGAGATGAGATGAGATGAGATCAGGCAAAGGAGGCTGACATGCCTCCCCAGGCAAGGCACGAATCTCCAGGACCTACAACACAGCCGCTCCGCAATCAAGTTCACCGGCAGGAAGAGGTCTAGGCGATCCATGGAAGCCAGGCAGCAACCACGCTCTGGGGGGCTGCTCTCATGGCTGTGCCGACTCCCCCGGGAACTGCATCAAATGCCACTTATGAAATCTGACAAATCAGGATTAATCCCAAGGATGATACCCAGATAAATGTACCCCAGCCAAGAAACCTCCTCCAACCCCCCTCAGATACACCTGAGTGCCCGCCAGTCGATGTCTCCCCCCAGAGAGCCCACACGCACCGTGACACCTGAACCCCCCAAACCTGCAGTCTCTTCCGGGTCTCCACCCACCTTGTCACCCAAGGCAATCGCTGTCAATCCCTCGCCACGGCCCTGCCCCAGGACTGCGTCCCCTCCTCTCTAGGCTGCACAGCAGCCCCCTTCCCGGCCTTCCCGAGGCTTCTACCTCCCTCCAATCCATACCCCTTGCGGCCTTCGGGATGACCCAGCAGCCCCATTTCTAGGCACACTCCATCCTATTTTACCGATCGATCGTTACTCGCCAGCTCCAAACAGTTCAATGGCTCCACACCTTCTCCAAAATAAAATCTCCTCGTCTCTGCGGCCGAGCAGGCCCTTCCTGATCGCACCTGTTCATCCCCATGCCCCGGCCCTTCCTCATAACCAAGCCTTGTTCGCAGCCCGCTCTCCTCATGCCTCCGTCGCTGCTCGGGGATCCTCTTCCCCAATCTCAGCGCAAGCTCCCTCCTCTGTAGGGACTGTTGCTACGAAAAGGACTTCCTGTAAGTAATCAAACAGCTCAACTGTCATTATCTGCAATGTCATCCATCCGAGCCCAGGAGGCAGGGCTCGTCCAGCTGATGGCAAATGTCTAGCACAATGCCTGACCCTTGCAAGGACTGGAAACAGGCTTCCAGAACGCATGTATGAGGCACAAGGCAAAGGGGAGGAAGGAGTAATGGAGAAGGTTTCTAAAAAGGCAGAAAATCACCCTGAGCTGTTCGGAGGGCCAGAGGGTCAGAGAGCAGATGGGAATAAGGAGACCCAAGCTGGCAGCATCCAGGTCACAGCCATTTCGCTGCTACACAACCCAAACCCTTTACGGACCAGTTCCTATATCCCCAAAACAAGAAGGGAAAGAAAGCATACCAGGGCTTTCAAGCCACAAAGAGAAATAGGAGTGAAAATAATTTATTGGTCCCCATTTTGCATAAGGTTGAATAAACCACCTCAGTGTTCTGGAACCTTCTAGTGCTTCTTGATTAACCAAGGTGAAGACACCTACCACCTACCACCGGAGACACCAGAAGTGACTTGGCTGGTATGGCGTGGTCCCTTCCCTTATTGGGACCCATGAAGCGTCCTTGGGCCGCCCTTCCGGTCTCTCCAGGAGCGCTGGGTCTGCTAAGCAAGTGCTGTAAACACCGACCTTTGGTACCAACTCTGAACAGACAGATGGAACTTGGGAAAAAAAAAAAAAAAAGACCACTGCAACAGAGAGCACTAATTCTGTGAATCCTGAGTCAAGTCTGTAATGCACTGCATGGAACGGAATGGGAATGATCTGTAGTCACACAGACCTGGCTTTGAACCCCCTCACTGAATTCTTAGAATCTTTTCTTTTGTTTAATTTTTAAAATTTATTTATTTAGAAAGATACAGAGATAGCATGCGTGGGGGAGAGGCAGAGAGAGAGAGAGAGAGAGGGAGAGGGGGAAGGAATCTTGAGCAGGCTCCGCGCTGTAAGCACAGAGCCCAGCGCCCGGCTCCAAGCTCACAAAACCATGAGATCATGATCTGAGCTGAAACAGAGAGTCAGGTACTTAACTGACTGAGCCACCCAGGCGCCCCCAATTCCTGTAATCCTGAAGCTGTCACTTCAATTTCCACGCTTTACAGTAAGAAGACAAATCTGTATCAGAGGACTTGTAACTCCGGCTCACAGGTAAGACTCTGACGTGAACTTCAAGAACTGCCGATCTTGTCCTCCTGACCTAATTAACCCAAATCCTTCTCTAGAAGGGCACCTGGGGCCTATGAAAAGTTTCCAGAAGTTTGGCAACTCTTCTCCAGGCTACACCAGGTCCCAGAGAACATGGCACAGTACAGGGTCTCCCAACCAGGGATTTAAGCACCAAGGCAGAGCGATTCACCCCAAGGAGGCTGGAAACCCACCTCCCCATGGCCCTCCTGCAGTTACGGAAACCCGCCTCACTGTGTCCGACCGGGCCAAGCAAAGGGGGCACCTGGGTGGCTCAGTTGGTTAGCCAATCAGGCTACGCACCCCGGAATGTCCTGCAGGAAAAACTTCCTCGGGCTGGCCTGGGAAATGCTGGGCCCGTGGGATGCGCAGCGGCGTTAGGGCTGAATTGGAGTGTGGCCTGGCACTGCCCAGCTGCTTGGCCAGCAGGCTCCAACAAGATAATGGACACAGGAGCTGGCCTGCATAAGTCCTGCATAAACGCGGGGGCGTTAGAACAGGTATCCCGGGGAGGACTCAGCCATTCTGCCACCCGGGGGGCCAGGGGCCAACCTTCCAGAGGCCGCCCACCCTCACACCCTCAGGTGCTCATTCCCCCAGGCTGCTGAAGGGGGAGGAAGACTGGAAGGGGGAGGGGGAGAGGAGGGTGGGGGAAGGGAGGGTCCCCCAGCGCCCAGAAGGCAGATGCTGCTGAGGACTGGGAAGGATGGGCTCCTTCCCCCCACCCACCCACCTCAGGAATGCTGTTTGCTTACAGAAGAAGCTGGGACTTGTTACCATTAGCAGTATTCCAACCCAAGCCTGTGTTGATGCTTCGCAGATAAGAAAACCAGCCCAGAGACAGGCCAGAGAGGAATTCAGCACCAGAGCCCCACAACCCACCCCTTTCACCCTTCCCTCCTCAGAGGAGGGGCTTCCCAGGACTCCTCAGCGCCCACGGACCACGGACAAAATGCTCACACTTGCCTGGGGTCATTCTGACTTTGCCCTGCATCCCACAAACCCAGACCTTCAGAAATGACCCCAGATTTTGGTGCAAACGTGCCCTCCTCCGAGGTGGGTTAAGGACAGAAGGTGGGCGAGGCTAGGGGGAGGCAGCGGCTGACAGCGGCTTCCCCAGGATCTAATCTGCCACATTGAGGAATGTGGGACAAAAGGAGGCTGCCACGTTGGGGGAACTGAGGGGTGTGACATCATTGGATTTTTATTTTAAAGAGATCACCCTCCCCATCCTCACTTGAGAAGGGATCAGCCACAAAGTGGCCTGAACTGGTCAAGAGCGGGCTTCGGATCTGAGAGGGAAGAATCCCAGGACAGGGCTAGGGAGAAAGTGGTAAGACGTCACAGGTCAGGGGCAAATGAAGGCACAGATCTCACCCTCTGTGTGCTCCAGGCCACAAGATGCTTTTTTTTTTTTTTTTTTTTAGTGATTGTTTATTTTTGAGAGACAGAGCGTGAGTGGGACAGGGGCTGAGAAAGAGGGAGACACAGAATCCGAAGACAGGCTTCAGGCTCCAAGCAGTCAGCACAGAGCCCAACGCCAGGCTTGAACTCCTGAACCGTGAGATCATGACCTGAGCCGTAGTCAGACGCTTAACCGACCAAGCCACCCAGGTGCCCCACAAGATACATTCTTAATGAATCAATCCACCAATCAGCAGAGCGAGAAGATGGCCCCTTTGTTCCAGTCAAGAATTCTGCCACTGAAAATGCCCATCCGCCTGAACGGAAAGATCCGGTGACCTTTACAGCCCAACCAACTCCTGCACCCGATGTCTCCCAACTGTCCGTCCAGCCCCGCCTCCCCTGCCCCCTGCCAGACCCGCTCCTCTCCCATCACCCCTGTCACCTTTCCTGACGCCCCAGGAGCTTATTCGTCCGGCCTCCCCAGGCTGATTCCAGCAAAATTGGCCTCTCACACCAGAACCACACTGCTTCTCTGCCCATCTCCCATTCTGCCCTCACACTCCTTGAAGGCAGGGACTGTCCCCACCCCCAGGCGACCCCATACACAGGTGCTGACGAGCCCAGAGTCCACAGAGAGGGCCCTCACTCACTTGTGGAAGTGAATGGAACTGTTCAACCCTCTTGGGTTCAAAGCTCACGTCGTGTCTCCTGGGAGCCTGGCCGTCCAAGAAAACAACCAAGGAGGCCCTCCCAACCCCTCCTGTCTAATGTCGGGGCGGGGTGACCACGGCAGCAGCTGTCACACAGGCCCCCGGCTGAGTCTGCAGTTAAGTCACCTGCACTGAACTCTTGACTTTGCCTTTAATTGTTCAATATTTGCGGAGTGAGATCACACATGTGCCTCACCTACTCGGCAATGACTTTCACTCAGCCACCCAGGAGACACCGCAGCGAGAAGCAAGAGATCTTGGGGCAGTGTCCCCTCCCAAAGACCTGGGCGCAGATTAGCCCCAGACTCGCCCCCAGGCGTGACAAGGTGGACAGAGCTGCCTAGCTGCCCTCCCCCAGCACCTTCTGGACCTGGCTAGAGACGGCACGCGTGCACACGAGGGGGCACGTGAACCCTTCCGACTCTGGTCATTCCTTCCCTTTGGTTCTCCTGAAAGGACGGCTTTTCTTTCCTCAAGCTCCTGAGCACGGCTTGCCGAAACCCAACGCAGAAAACTAACCATACTGAACAGCTGTAATTACACGGCCTCTGTCTCAATGGGATGGGAAAGCGCAGCGTGCTTGGGTTCCTGCGTCCACATCATGACGGCTGAGAAATGCAACCCGAGATGAGGAACTACAGACAATTTTTGAAGACCACTCTGCCCAGAGCCTACCAGGCTGACAGCAGCTTGTTATTCTGAGTGATGACTAAATCACACACACACACACACACACACAGAAAAACACTGATCAGTGTAACCACTACCACCAACAGCTTTCCCAACCCTGTTCCAGGGCTGAGGGCTCTAAGGCCAAAGATGGGTCCCCATCCCCACTGGGTCCCCGCTGCCTGACACAGGAAAGTACAGTTTACTACTGATGGCCCAGAGTCACAGGGAAGGTGACAGTCTCCCCAAAGGTGCAAGGTCCAGGCACCCAACACCACAGACTCTCTATCCATTCTCAGCGGGCATGATGGTAAGACCAATATCCCTGCACCTTCTCATCCAGACAGAAGTGGCTCTGGTGTGGTTGTCCCCCCTCTAGCAGGCAAGGCAGCAGAGGCTGGGGACAGGTGGCCTCCAGGATCATATCAGTGTCCTCCCACCTCCTCACCCACCCTTCCAGCCAAGTCTGATTCATCTGTTTCTAAGAGACACATGACTGGCCAGGGGTCAACAAAATCTTCCTGCATTGATCAAGCGTTCATATAAATGGACTCTGATAATGAACTTCATCACTGAAAGGAGACAAGCCTTTCCGAATGGTGATAACTTATTCATGACCTTCCCAGAAGGCATCTTAGAAGGAACCCCACTCAGGAGGCAGCCAGGCTG
This sequence comes from Mungos mungo, assembly GCA_004023785.1. Lineage (NCBI taxonomy): Eukaryota > Metazoa > Chordata > Mammalia > Carnivora > Herpestidae > Mungos > Mungos mungo. Next base: position 28,449 of record PISW01009562.1, on the reverse strand, counting down.
GCCCAGGAATTCCAGACCCATCGCTTAACTAAACTAACAAAACAAACTCAGCTTGGTTCACTCTGCTTGGTTCACTCAGCTTCCTGGGCCTTAACTTCTCCATTTATAAAATGGGGAGGGGGGGTGCGACCAGATCCCCCTCAGGACAGCTGTGAGAACTTGAGAGCATGGGAGGGTGCAGCCCCCACCAGGTCTAGCTGACAGCCCCAGCTCTGCAATGTGGTCCGTGCACTGCTCAACTCACAGAACTACTGTGATCCTCACAATGGGCTAACGGAGGAGTGGTGCTTGGTGGTGCCCCGGGGCCTGCTGGGGCCCCCTCTCCACAATCTTTGCCTCTTCTCTCAAGAAGTCTGTGTCGCCACTGAGCTCATAATGAGTCAGTCACAAGCACTGCCCTCACACAGCCCACTTCGGGGGGTTTGAAGTCACATCCTGCCTAGCCTAACTCAACATGATTTATTCCACCCCAGGAATGTAGCTCATTTCCCAGAATTTTGCAAAGAAGTTAAAGAGTTTGATCTTGCAAGGGACTCCATTTACAGGCTCAGCTGGAGTGGAGGAGGAGACTCAGCTCAGCTCAGACCTGTAGGCGGGAACCGCACAAAGTAAGAACTGAAAGAGGGCCCCCTGCCCCCGCCCCGAGCATCTCAACGTGGAGTGCCAACATTTTCTATTTTATTTCAACCCACAGTAAAAAATAAAATAAAATAAAGACTTTTCATCACTAATCCACACAAATATGTCAAACGAAAAGCTTCATGAAATGATACATACATACTATTCACCTTCATCATTTTCCATTCGAATATATTTTCGAATATAATTTCATGACCCACCAATGAGGGTCTATAAACTGACCCATTTATAGCTGGCAGTCTATAAAACACCAATCTGACTCAACTGTCACCGGGTAGATGAAGGTTGGGCTGGTCTAGTGACTCAGCAAACACCGTAAGATGGGCCAAATAGAAGCTCAAGACCAAAGCCAAAGCGAGGCTCTATGGAGGTCAAGCCTCCGGCAGGTAGAATGGCAGCCACTTCAGGTGACACGAGTTGGGCATGTTCATCGCCCGCTGCTCCGTCACCTGATCCCGACAACCTCAATAAAGCCCTGCTCCACTCCTGCTCCCCACTTGCCCCTTTAAAAAAAAAGGCTCAGGGGGCGCCTCGGTGGCTCAGTCAGTTGAGGGTCCGACTTCAGCTCAGGGCATGATCTTGCAGTTTGTGAGTTCGAGCCCCGCATCAGGCTCTGTGCTGACAGCTGGGAGCCTGGAGCCTGCTTCAGATTCTGTGTCTCCCTCTCTCTCTGCCCCTCCCCTGCTCATATTCTGGCTGTCTGTCTGTCTCTCTCAAAAATAAACATTAAAAAAATTAAATACAAATAAAAAAAGACTCAGAGGCTCAGGGAGGTGAGGCACACTACCTGGATATGGGCACTTAGAAACAACCTTTGAGGACCCAGAGCCCGGCGGGGGGGGAGGGCAAGGACAGCGGTCTCTCAGTGCAGCATCACAACAGATCCAACACCCCCCCAAGCCCCTGCCCCATGCTGAAGACACGCCCCGAAATGACATGAGAGTAACAGCTGGATGCAAGACAGATCAGATGGGAGAGGAAGGTCACTGTCCTCCAGACATGAGCCCAGAGAAGGTACTGTCCCGGCACTTACATCCCTGGGGTGGCATAACCTAATCCTAAAGAGCAGAAACCTTCGTGCCTGCAACTAGCCTGTGGATGGCATCTGTTTACACACATGCATGCACACACGCTCTAAACAGGAAACCCAAGGGGCGTCTGAGTGGCTCAGTCAGTTGAGCATCCAACTTCGGCTCAGGTCATGATCTCACAGTTTGTGGGTTCAAGCCCCATGTCGGGCTCTGTGCTGACAGCTCAGAGCCCTGGAGCCTGCTTCCAATTCTTTGTGTCCCTCTCTCTCTGCCCCTCCCCTGCTCACACTCTGTCTCTCTCTGTCCTGCAAAAATAAATAAATGTTAACAAAAAAAAAAAAACAAAGGAAACCCAAAGTTCTCTCTGGACCACTGGTTCTGAATGCTTTTGGCCAGTAAGGACCTCTTTGAGAATTGGCTGACGGCAGTGAACCCTTTGCCTACCACATTAGGGGGCTCACCGAGACCCTCAAGTACAGTCCATGGACTTTTAGAAGCCACCCTCCCAAACCCCCCAGCTCCCCAGTTACTATTTCAAAGGCAGAAGGATGCTGGAGTGGCCTCCACGAGGGCAGCAGGAAAAAAGACTTGCACGGATTCTCATCCTTCATCATCCTCCAGAGGGATAACGAGGATCTCACAGAAGAGGGAGCAAAAGACAAACTCTCCAGTCAGGACGGGCCAAGGGTGATCGCTGTCGTGGGAAGGGGAGGACTCGGGACGGTGGGAGCAGCAGGCCATTTCCCCTGGGCTGCTCTGGACCAGCCCGCGCTGCAGGAGCAAGAAATCCAAACCTGAACGGGGAGCTGTCCCTCCTCCCTATGCTGCCATCGCTGGGGACTATTCTCAAGTGAGCCAGCAGGTGCCAGCCCTGGGCTCACAGGCCGCCTGGAGAACAGGGCCAAGCTCCCCAGGGGAACCGGGGTGGGCGGGCAGCCTCCCAGGGCCTTCGGCCTCCCTGGGAAAATCACCCAAGAACTCGTCACAGCGTGGAGATAAAACCCACGTGTCTCCCACTCTGCAGAAAAACCAGGTTACTAGAGAAGGCTAACTAATCCCTCGAGGAGGCGCTGGTGGCGCCCCTGTCTGAAAGGCTGGCCAGCCAGCTGTCCTTGAGCCGGGAGCCCGGCTGCAGCGATGACCTCACCACGTCCTTCACCAGAAACCTGGCGGCTGCTGCTTACTTAACCACCCGCCATGTACGGCTCCTTTGCCCGGGTCCGGTTCCAAAGGGGCCAAGGCCAAGGCCGCACAGGAGAGAAGGATGGGGGTGGCAGCCCCTGCCCCAGACAGCTGCCAGATGCGCACCGAGCCCACCCCACAAGCCTGTGCACACACGCAAACCTGTACGCACACAGGCAGGTGCACACCAGCATGCGGGCGTGCACAGTCCAGAGCTGCAGGGTCGGGGCAGAACGTGACTCTTCCCGAGTCAGGCCGGCCTGGGGTGAGCACACAAGTCTCTACCCACAGGTTGAAGGAATCTCTTCGAATGTTAGTTAGTTATTTTAAGGGGGGGGGGGGGGGCGGGGCAGGGCGCAGAGAGAGAGAGAGGGTGAGGGAGAGAGAACCCCAAGCAGGCTCCATGCTGCCAGCACAGAACCTGACACAGGGCTTGAACCCACAAAACCGGTGAGATCATGACTTGAACCGAAATCAAAAATTGGATGCTTAACCAACAGAGCCACCCAGGCGCCCTTTCTGGAACATTATTTAAGTGCTTGGAACCTCCCTTCCTTCATCCATTAACTGGGTGTCACCGCCCCGCCCCCCCCCCAGGACTGTGCTGACAAATACAAACCACTAGCACTTAGTTTTGGGTGCCTTACGCATGAGAGCTTGCCGCGGGCCCACACGACAGCGAGGTAGGTTCTGCAGAGGAGGAAACTGAAGCCCAGAAGGTCTAAGAGACTTGCTCCAGGGCACACAGCTGGGGTCTGTGCCCCAAAGGTCTGACTAGCAGCCCTAGGGTTTCATGCCTAAGCACTCAGCACACCCTCTGAGCACCTCGTGAGGCAGCAAACAGCAAACACGTGAGGTTTGTAAAGACCAGATGGAATCATCAGGAAGGGGAAGCTGCCTCAAGTGACCATGCTCTGCCCTGCCACACACCGCAGAAGCCGCCCTCCTGGCTGAGGCCAGGCCCCTGGTCAGACGTGTCTCCCTGGCAAACTCCTTTTTAACCTGACTCCCCCAACCCCACCCCTCCCAGCTGTCCCCTTCGGATCCCACTAAGGAGCTAGGAATTCAAAGGGCTGTAGTGTCAGAGACTTCCAGCCACAACCAATGCGGAATGTTCCAGGTCCAGGAGCACAAAGGCTGCCTGGTAAAGCCCCCGGAAGAGCTTTGAATCCTGCCCCTGATCTTTGCTCAGGTCCACGCAGAGTATCACATTCTTCAGATTCTTGTAGGGAAGCCAGAAGGGGGGGAGGGGGAGGGGCCTCCACTATTTCAGCCTCAGGCTAATTAAAGCCTGCGACTCGTTTTAAAGGGGAAGAGGGCCATCCTTTCCCAGCCTCCCTGTAACTCGGTCTACCCTGTGTGATACTGCACTAGTCTGCACACTGGAAGTGTCCTCACATTGAGGACACCCAGGCTCCAGCACAAGTGGCTACTAAGTGAAGGGGAGGGATGCCCCCAGGTCCTCAGCCTCACCTTCGGAGGCCACTGTCCATTCCCTCTCTGCCACGAGGCTCAAGGTGCTAGCCAGAACTCTCGGTGGTTTGGAGGAAGGAGTTGTAGACAGTGGGAGGTGACAAGTCACAACACTGATGGGGTCCTGTAAATGCCACGGTGCCCAGCAGCGAATAATTAATCCCATAATGAGGCGTGTTTCATGAGCACTTGGCGAGACACAGCTGCCTCCTCCTCTCTCTGGCAAAGGGAGGAAACAGTTGGCAGGCACCAGGCTCTGGGCAGAAGGCAGACTGAGAGCAGGGCGCCGTGGGCCGGCGGGCGGCTCGGAGGAGGCAGCATTGGAAAGCTGTAGGAGAAAAAGGTGGTTTCCCTGCAGGCACAGGGCTGACCAGACCTCACACACCTGGCTGCCCGTCCCCAGGTGCTGCCCACTAATGGGTCTCGGGGTGGGTGACAGGAAGGACTGTGTTTTACACCTGGCGCCATAAGCCAGCAGGCGGCACCGGACCTCACCGCTTTAAGGCTGCGTGCAAAAGCATGACCGCCTACGAACCCCAGCTTCATAAACATCCCCCCACTGAATGCGTTCAGCGGGAGGAGAAGGCAGGAGAGGCAACGAAAGCAGATGCAGAAAACCATCGGCATCACGTCAAAGTCGAGGAGCAGGGGAGGATCTGAGCTCTCGTCGCTACCTGGGGCTCGGCACTCAGGTTCTCTGAGTCTCAGTTTTTCCAGCTATGAAGCGGGAATGTTAATACTGACACCTTCATGTGACTTCAAGCTCTATAGTGAAAGCAAAAAAAAAAAAAAAAAAAACTGATTAAAGTAGGTTTTTTCAAATGGACAAAAATAGATATTTTTGTAACAGACTGGCATTGTGCTGGACAAACTGTGTACAAACAGGGGCATCTGGCTGGCTTGGTCAGTGGAGCACGCAACTCTTGATCTGGTGGTTGTGAGTTCAAGCCTAGAGCTTACTTTAAAAAAAGTTCTTTGGGAGGGGGAAATGCCTGGGTGACTCGGTTGGGCATCCGACTTCAGCTCAGGTCATGATCTCATAGTTCGTGAGTTCAAGCCCCACATCTGGCTGTGTGCTGACAGCTCGGAACTGGAGCCTGCTTCGGATTCTATGTGTCTCTCTGTCTCTCTCTCCCTCTCTGACCCCTCCCTCAACTCACACTCTATCTCTGTCTTGCTCTCAAAAATAAATAAACATTTAAAAAACTTAACTTGCGTATAAATAAAACAGATAAACAAAAGACCCAAACTTTACTGGGCATCATAATCCTCTATGGTGACTCTATATACCTCATTCCCCACACAGGGGAAGAAAACAGGTGTGGAAAGGGTGCGAGGCTTGCCAAGGCCAAAGAGCTGGCAAGTGAGAGAATTAAGATCAGGACAAAAAGTCTAACTGCAGAGCCCTCTGCCGATCACACAGGTACCAGACACAGACTGAGAACCTTCCGGGGCGCCTGAGCATCTGACTTCGGCTCAGGTCATGACCTTGCGGTGAGTTTGAGCCCCGCATCAGGCTCTGTGCTGACAGCTTGGAACTTGGAGCCTGCTTCTGATTCTGTGTCTCCCCCTCTCTGCCCCTCCCCTGCTCGTGCTCTCTCTTGCTCTCAAAAATAAATAAAACAAACAAACAAAAAAAACCCCGAGAACCTTCCTTCCACCAGGGTCATGCGGGGCTAAGCGGCACACCCCGCATGACTATATTCACCCGTCCCCAAGCAGACCTTAAGTGCCCACCACGGGCGAGGCGTGGTACAAGGGTCTCAGGTCTCAAATGGGGGGAAGCAATTCCCAAAAGTAGGCCAGCCAGCACAAAAAAGTGCCAAGAAGCCCCTGGTCCCAAGGGAGGTGGGGAGGAGGATAGGGCGGGGTGGGGGAGGTGAGGGAAGCACTATTGGGCAGCAATTCGAGTTTTAAGTGTAAATTCCCACACCAGCATTCCATAAAGTGATACCCATCACTTGTGTAAAAACAGTGTTTATGGGCTCATCAGAGGAGACAGGCCATCTCCAAGAATGACTGGTTGACAAGAACTGGCGGGGGGGGGGGGTGATCACCCCAGGAGGAAGGCAGAGCCACCTGGGAACAAGCGGGTCCCTCCACGGGCCCCCTGATGCTTCGCACCTCGATCACAGCAGTGCTGGGCAGCAAAGAGGAGGAAGCAGGATAGAAGGAAAGGGGTCTTTGGGGAACAAGGGACAGAAGGAGGGAGGATGGGGATTGACACCTACTGGGATCCACCAGGAAGGCTTAGCGCCCTCCCTGTGTGAGCCACTCGGAGGACCCTGCGATCAGCCACACTTTACAGAGGAGGAAACCGGGGCTCAAAGCACTTACATAAACAACTGGGGAGATCAAGAAAAGCCCCTCGCACCTGAAAGAATGGGAAGAATCCCCTCCCCCCCCACCCCCCACCCCCGTGGCACCCACACCCACTCCCTTCTGCCATTAGGGCCTGTTATGCCCCCAAATTCACCTGTTGAGGCTCTAACCCCCAGGACCTCCGGAGGTGACTGTGTTTGGTGAAGGGCCTTTACAGAGGTGAGGAAGTTAGAGGGACAGCATGGAGGTGGGCTCCCCCATCTGACTGCGTCCCTGTGAGAGGAAGACAGGAGACAGCCCGGATGCGGGCACACACATAAGACAGCCGTCTACAAGGCAAGGAGAGAGCCCTCAGGGGAACCCAGGCTGCCGGACGTGCCTGGCTCATGGACGCCCAGCCTCCGTCCGAGCTGAGGGAGAGAAAGTTCTCTGGTCTAAGCCAGCCCGCCAGGGGACTCGATACATGCCCTTGTCTGACCATCACTGTCCACCATCCTGAGCCGCCATGGCCACCATCCGCTTCACCACCTACAGGGTAAGCAGCAGACCTGGTCATTTCATCCAATCCCGGGCCCCTCACCACCAGTATTCATACGCATTCAACGAACCAATAAACTGAGTGAGGATGGGACGGAAACCCAGCTGTGCTTCCGGAGTCCCCCACTCCCCTGCCCACAGCCTCCTGCTTTATTGAACTCTCTAGTCCCTGGGCCCACCTCCAGCACAGGAGCTGGTCCATAATTACAGGCAGCATAACTTCCAAGATAATCTCCAGCTGGTGATCCCCACCACACAGGAGTGTCAACGAAACGACAGGAGGTAATCTCCCAAGGGCTGAAAGGCCCAGCTTGTGTTTGATTCTTATTATCAATTGCCAGTCAATACTTAAATAAATAAATAAATAAGGCTTGCTGTGGTTTTGGGGTTTTGGGTGTGTGAGTTCAAAGGGTGGCCCTGAGGACGGGGACACCTCTCCTCGCCCAGCGTCAGCCCCGAGCAGCCTGGTGCTGACCTGGGTCGGCGGCCTGCAGGCTGCAGAGGGGTCTGGGACAGTTGGACAAAGCCTGCAACATGAACAGGGCCCTGAAGTGTCCCAGCGGCCACATCTGGGGCCGCCCCCACCCTCTCACTCCCTCCTGGGTGCGGTGGGGACTTCTCTCCTGCTCTCTAGGAAGACCCTGGAGGCAGGAGCTTCCAGGACAGAAACAGTGCAGGGCTGTGAGGACAAAGAAAGTAACACCTGCATGGAAGCCAGCGATGTGGAATGAAAGAAAGTACTAGAGCAAAGCCACGGCATTCCTTTCTAGACCCCCGGCCACCCATCCTCTCCCCTCATGCCCTGCACAGGCCCGAATGACTCGCTTACCTTTGTAAATATCTATCTGAGCCAAAGCAGCCACTAAGATTCTGAAACTTTCTCTTCACAACAAAACTAAAGTGTTGCAACTTGTTGCTACAATCCTGACTCTTTCCCCCACCCCCTGCCCCAGCCACAGCAGAGCCCAGGAGCCTGCCAGCGGCTTTGGGACCTTTCTGAGACCACCCCTACCCGTCCTGTCTCTCAGTAGGGCCGAAGGGGCGGCTTCCCCAGCCTCCCCCCTTCCTCCTAGGGTGTTTTCTGGCCCAGGCCCTCAAGGCTTGAGGTGAGGGGTGCGGAAGCTGGAGCTCTAACTCCAGCGAGCCCAGAAAGATCCCCCAGGTCCTTATTCCCAAGCTGTCTCACCACTGAAGACACAGTAGTCTTCCATCAACTCAAACTGGGTGCCCAAGCTGCCACCGTCTGCGGGGCTCACCTCTAACACAAGCCACACCACCGGGGTAAAGTGCTTTTTCCCGGAGGCTAGGCCTGAGTCCCTTGAGGCCAGGGCCTGGAACACCCCGTTCCTACAGCCCAGCCACGTAGCAGTTTCTGCCCTAGAACAGATGCTCGGGATGTATTTGCTAAATGAATTTCAAGAGGCACGAAAACCCATGGAACTTTCTGGCAATGTAAATACTGGTTCTTCTTCCCCTTTGTGGACCATAACGTAGCCATTAAAATTATAATTGCGGGAGGCTGTTGCGACACAGGAAACTTTATGTTGCAGAACCTCATGGGCCAGGGCACATGGCAGTCTCTTCTGCCCACAGGTCTGCACAGCCGGCATGTGTGCGTATGGACAGGAACTCCAGGAAGACTCAAACAGTGGACAGGCTGAGGGACAAATCTGCTTCTCGTCAGCTTCGTTATTATTTTGTTTGCACCATAAACAACACTACTTTTTACTTTAAAAAGGAAGCTCATTCCAGTAACAATTAGGTCTCTCTTGACATTCCATGAAAAATCGTGTCCCTGGCCCTTCAGCTGCTGACCACAGAACCAGAGGGCACAGGCAGAATTCACGGCAGCCACCCAGAGGCTAAGGACCTGGGAGGGGAATCCTGCACTCCCACATTTCCCAGGAAATGGCGCAGGGAATTAGACTTCAATGGGCCCTAGGGGCTGGGGCTGGGGCTGGGGCTGGGAGAGGCGCTGGGACCAGACGAAATCTTCTCCCATCTGAACATTCCAGGCCACATGCCTACCTGCAATCAGCTCGGAGGCCGCCTCCTCCCGGAAGCCTTCCCAGAGCCCCCTGGGCCCTCTCCCCTGGGGCAACCATCAGCTCCCGGAAACAAGGGGCCCCTTTCCTTCACTTCCGTGGTCCCACTCAGTGCAGTGCCTAGCGCAGAGAGTAAGCTCTGGGGCATGAGAGCCGAACAACGAGGGGCAGAGGAACAAATTAAGGAAAGGAAAGATGCACATTTGCCAGCAGGTTGAGGTCAAGAAGAGCGGCGGACCCTCTGGCCGGCCGGCTCCCCAGTGACGAGCAGCCAGGATTTGCACTGCTCAGCCTCGGTTTGTCACCTGCCCTCCCTCAGGACCAACCACACGCATCTGAAGAATAGCCAGTTGAGGTTAAAGACGACACCGGCAGCCAAGGCACCGCGAGGGACCCGGCACCCCTGCTCCGAGTAGCCAAGCCCACCCATGGGCCGGAGGCCCTGTTCTGCAGCAGCCCAAACCTCCGCTCCTTTCCTTCATTTCTGGCCACTGGTGCCAGAGGAACCCTTGGGGAGCATCCCAACCTCTCGCAGGCAAGTTCAGGAGTGAAGGTCACACAGGGGTCTGGAATCAGAGTGCCAGAATTTGAAGAGCTGCTCAGTCTCCTCATCTGCAAAATGGGCGTAATTTCCTACCTCATGAGAACGAGGTAAAAATCAAAGGAGATAATTCATGTAAAAGCACTGCCGCTGTGCCTAGTGCACAGCAAGTGCTCAATAAAACGTAACTCGGGCTGCTGCTACGACGATGAGCACAGCTGGGGCTCCAGCGCAGACACCCTGACCCCCAGGCCAGCGCCCTGGCAACAGAGCCTCTTCCTTCCTTCCTTGCCCACCTCCCCCATCTTCCCTCCTCCCTCCAGTCAATCTGGCCTCAGGGAGGCTGGCTCGGGGTGCCCAGAAATCCGGTCACTCAGGGACTGTGCGGACCTGCCTCACATGACGAGTCTCTCCCCCAGCATCCCTGTAAGAGGGTAAGACTGAAGACGGAGCTGGGCTCTCTGCCCTCCACCCCTACTTAAGCCCCACCAAGCCCAGCACAGTGCAGGCCATGGAGCCGGCGCCCCAGGAGTCCTGATGATTTTGATTTGCCAAAGAAACGAGGGGTCAGTGCCCTCAGACCCAATAGCTGCTCTTAAATATTAAAAATAGACAAAAAACTGGGGCAAAAACTTTAAGATGACCCCCCCAGCCACCACTTTTCCTACCCCAGAGATTTCTAGACGTGTGGCTGGCACAGGCACTCTTGTAAAGTGGAGAGAGCAGTGAACGGTACTCTAACACCCTCCTAGGCTCGGGCCTCCCGCAAAGGCACAGAGTGAGCCAAACTCTAGTTGCGTGAATGAGGATTCACCTCCAAACCAGGCACCAGGTGAGAACCTACGGGTCTAGACTTGAGGAAAGACTCGTCCTCTGACCTCCAGGTCCTCCGCCCAGTGGCTTCTGGGATCTTCTCCCCCATCCCAGACCAGTTAGATTAAGTCACCCCAACCAGGGCTGCCTTTATGTTTATCAGACAGGAAGCTCCTTCTCCAGCCCAGTGACTTCATGCAAAACACAGGAAATGCGGCGGCTTCTGAACACAGGCAACTCTAAAGAAAGGAGCCTCTCCTGCTTTATGAAGGCCTTTTTGAAAAATGCTTAACCCTGGGTGGCTCAGTAGGTTAAGCATCCGGCTTCGGCTCAGGTCATGATCTCATGGTTCGTGGGTTCGAGCCCCGTGTTGGCCTCTGTGCTGACGGCTAGCTCAGAGCCTGGAGCCTGCTTCAGATTCTGTGTCTCCCTCTCTCTCTGACACTCCCCTGCTCGCACTGTCTCTCTCTGTCTCTCAAAAACAAATAAAAAGCATTAAAAAATTTTTTTAAATCCTTACCCCAGCTCAGATCCATGGGCCAAGGTGAACTGTACTGTGTGTGGTAAGAAGGGTGTAAAGGTTGAGAGACCCTGAAAACCTCAGCATCAACCCAGGAGACCTTCTGGCAGGTTCCTTGGCCATCTTCACCCTCACACTTTGTTATGGAGGGGCAGGCTTGGCAGACACATATAAGATCTTTAAAGCCCGACCACACATCTCCTACTTGCCCACTGAGAAGATATTGGTGAGGACATGAAGGAGGAGGAGGAAGGAGGGGGGAGAGGGGGAAGGGAAGAACGGCACCACTCGACCTCTCTTTACATGTAATCACAAGCCTGATAACACCGGTGTCTCCGAGTTGCAGGTGGGGAAACTGAGGCCACAGTCTAACAGCTGGAAAAAAGGCAGGGCAGGGGGGCGGGGGTCTGGTCCCAGCTCTGCCTGATCCCGAAGCCCTTGTTTTGTTCCCTCCACCATGGGTTTCGTGTTGAAAATACAAGAAATCGATCGCCTCGGTCGTTAAATGACTTAAAATGACTGGGCATGCGGAGTGGCGCACGGGCGGCGGAAAGCCAGTGCGGCCTGGCGCTCCCCCATGTGAAACATTGATTTCTGGCCCTGCGAGCTTTCAGGGAAGGGGCCCCGTCCAGCTGGAAGGAGTTCAGAGAAACCGAGAACACTTCCCACCCAATTTCTTAACCGTGGCGCCCCTCCCCAGCAGAAGAAAAAGATGAAGGGTGTGGACGAATGCACTCCTGAGGACAGATTAAAGGGGCTAAGTATGTGGCGCTTGGCTAAACAGTGCGTAAAGGCCAAGAAAGGGAAGATAACGCTTTAAAAACACTCTTAAATAAGGCCACGTGAGTCTGAGAGAAAGGCTCTGGCGCTGAGTGGAACCAGGAGCCAAAGCCTCACAGAAAGAGCTGGGGCAAATGGCTCCCCCTCTAGTTGGGGGGGGGTGGGGGGTAACGATCCCTGAGATGCCCTCCAGCTCAGACACTCTCTGCAGGGAGGGTTAGCAGGGCGTCCTTGAGAATTACAGTTCAAATGAAAAGGGAGAAGTCACCTTGGAAGGTGATATTAGTTCCCTAAGTGGGAGTGTCCACGGAGGCGAGAGGAGGCTCCCCCTGACCCCCAGCCCCCTGCTCCTCCTCCGGGAAGGAAGGAAGGACTGTAAGGACCTCTGCGAGGCATCAAGGAAGCAAGTAGTGGGGGGAGCAGGATAAGCTACACCTTCCTCTTCCCTACCGCCCCGGCCCAACCTGCCTCAGCCGGAAGGGTGTGGAAACCACACCCTTCGGTGGTGGCAACTTCCGGAAGGGCCAGCAAGGCGAGGCTCCCTCAGCCAGAGGAGGGGAGGGATCCTGGTAGAGCAACTGGAGGTGAAGGGAGCCACCGAAGGCCATGGCAGACACTCCCAGGACTGCCTCACCCTCAGCCAAAGGCCATCCAAGAGCCTCCTCTGGGCCCACCTGCCCCGGGGTGTGTGCTGTGTCCCATTCTGGGCGCTGAATCACCTAGAGGCCAGAATGGGGCCTGAGAAATGCCAACAGAAGGCCACCTAAGTTCCTTTTTAAAGAGACACACATCAGGTGCAAGAGGGCAGCTCCCCTCCTGCTTCCCAAGTATGCGCTGCCGGCAGAGCATGAGGTGGGGAGGTGGGGCCAGGGGGGAGGATCCCGGCCAGCATCCAGCCTCCAAACCATCTGCCCCTGTGGTGGCAGGCCCATTTTAGACTCAGGCTCATTCTGTGTTCTCATGTGTGACTCATGCCATTCCTCCAGGGGGCCCAGAGGCTGCCAGGCAGGGACCCGGGCTGGTCTGAGACCCCGATGGGGGGTCTTCCGCTGGCTGCACCACAGAAGAAAAGCCAAGTCAGCAGGGAGCAGCGCTGGTGGATTCTCCAGTACCCACGTCATCAAGGCTAAGACAGTCCCTCTCCAGAAGGGAATGGGGGGCCCTCCAATTCAAAATACCCCCTTCCGGGGCACCTGGGTGGCTCAGTCGGTTGGGTGTCCGACTTGGGCTCAGGTTGTGATCTCACAGCTGGTGGGTTGGAGCTCTATGTCAGACTCTGTGCAGACAGCTCAGAGCCTGGGGCCTGCTTCAGATACTGTCTCCCTCTCTCTCTGTCCCTCCCCCCACTTATAATCTATCTCTCTCTAGAGAATGAATAAATGTTTAAAAAAAAACACCCTCTCCACTGTTAGTAATGCATTAAAAACCCAGAAATCCAAGGGACAACTGGTGACAGAGTGGGAAAGGGACATGCTAGTGGTTGCAGTGACTCCAAGTTTAAAAAAGAAGAGAATGTTGGGGCACCTGGGTGGCTCAGTCAGGTAAACATCCAACTTGGGCTCAGGTCATAATCTCATGGCTTCTAAGTTCGAGCCCTGTGTTGGGCTCTGTGCTGACAACTCAGAGCCTGCTTCAGATTCTGTGTCTCCCTCTCCCTCTCTCTGCCCCTCCCCCTCTTTCTCTCTCTCAAAAAAAATAAATATTTTAAAATTTTTAAAAAGAAAATCCAAGTGAAAAAAGTTCTGGCTTTGCCCAATGATCAGAGTGGGCCCCCCAGGAAAGAACCACATACAATGTGGAGGCAGGGGAATCATGGGAAGCCTGGCAAAAGGGTATCCCGAAATACGTTCCTGACACACACTGCGGCCTTCCTTTTCTCATACAAAGAAAAAGCCATCATCTATCATTTCCCAGAACACGAGGGAGTGGACCAGAATAGGCGTTTGTTTAAGGGGTTACTCTGGCAATGTGACGTCACGGGGGAAGAAAACAGGACCCAAAATGTTCCAACCAGGAGAGCAAGTCAGTCCATTTCTAAGATCCTCCTTCCCTGCACACAATAGGCACTCAATATGAAATGGGGCGTCTGATGCAATGCATTTTGAAGTGGAAATCTACAAGCATGGCCAGAGGATCCCCTTATGTTGACAGGTAATGGAACCAAAAAGGCATTTACTGAAGAGTAATGCTCACTTCCTGGGCCCTCCTCCCTTTCTGGAGACAGCCGAGCCTGCCAGCATCTCCATGCAGAGCCCAGGTGCCATGCTATGCCTTACCCAAAAAAAAAAAAAAAGAAGGAGCACCATATATCCTGCTATGCACCTAGATTTGTGCATTTACAATATATCTTGGCGAGCAGTCCTGTGAGGACGCACAGATCAGCCTCAGTTTTCTAAGGGCGACAAGGATCCCCACTGTGCCATGATTAATTGACCCTTTTGATGGACACTTTGCTTGTTTCCTGTCTTTTTTTTTTCTGACTGACAATGCTGTAAAGAATATGCTCCAACATTTCCTTTTGCATATTTGCGTTTATCTGTGGCTTGGGCTCCTGGAAATTAGTCAGAGGGACTATGCTTTGGCAGACACTGCCAAACTACCTTTAAAAAGAGAGTTGTCAAAACTTATAGTCCCCTCAATAGAGCACGAGAGGGAGCCTTAAACACTGGGGCATCTCGGAGAAATTAAGAATACTGAATTTTCCAGGCCTCTTGTGTTTGATGGGTGGGCACATAAACTAGCGTGATGTCTTTGTCGGATGAGAGGGCCCCTTCTATCAAAATGCAAATTTTCCTCCAACCAGAGCCAGAAGGCAGGTCTCCAGACCTGCGAGTCCTGTGCTCTCTCCATGTCACCCCTGGGCTGTACCCGAGACTTCCCAGAGCACAGGAAACCGTGGTGTTATAACTAAAACCGCAGATAGTTTACACACCTTGTGCCTGGCTGGGCCAGAGCCCTGAAGCCAGGCTACTCAGCACAAGCTCATTACCAACTGCATCCAAAAGCATCAGCGGACGGGTCCCAGACCCGCCTGGGCTTCACAGTCCGCAAGCGCTGCACGTGCACGCGTGCCCACACACACACACACACACACACACACACACACACACACACTTTTAGAAAGCAGAAAGACAGCTGAGCAGGAAGGAGCCAGAAAACTATCTACTTTTACGCACTTTTAGTTCTCACATCTAACCCTTCAGGGTAGGTACTCATTCCCATATTACAGATAAGGACACTGAGGCTGAGGGAGGTTTTGCGACTTGCCCAAGGTCATAAACCTAATTAAGTGGCAGGGTCAGGATCTGAACTCTGCCTAGCTCCAAAGCTCATGCCCCCACTCTTCCCAGATCTAAGAATGGGACTCTGTTAGCCACAGGCGCGCCACCACTTCCCAGGGGGCCGGTGGCCAGGGCTCCATTCCGAAAGTCACCAGAGGCCTCCAGCCCAGAAGTTCAGCGCACCAAGGGTTAAGGCCGAGAGGCAGTGACTCTCTGGAGCTGCACAAAGGGAAAATGCACTTCCTGCCCCTGCGGGCAGAGATGCTGTTTTATGCTCAGCAAATTAGGACGTTTGTTTAATTAAGACGACACACAGATTTTGTTATTCTAAATATTTTTGGAACATGATGCTGGAGAGGAAGCTGTCAAGGCATGGGGTCCCCCCCCCCCAGCCCCCTTTGCTTTGGGTTTCTTTCTCCCCCTTCAAGAGAAGGGTAAGGCCGGGCTCAGAGGAAAACAACAGCCAACCCCTCCTCTCCTTTTGAAATAAAGATGTCAAGCTGGTAAGGGCTGTCTTAAGTACTTTATTGAAGGATTAGCTACAAGAGGAAGTGAAGAAAACGCAGCTAGTCTGGTTTCTAGCAATACCCTACCAGGCCGCGCAACAATGCTGCATTTTCTGAGCGTGCTTTGCTCCTTCTAAAAAGCTAACAGATCCTTGTTTTGTTTTTTCTGGAGCAAGAACAGGCAAGAGCCAGCCTGTGATTAACATGCGTCCTTCATCCTGCAAGAGGGAACTTATCTCGTTTCCAACCCCTTAGGTTAAAAAGTTTAAAAATTTAAAAACAAACAAACAAAAAACAGAAAACGAGGACTCTGATCCTCTCTCTCTCTCCTGGACCTTCATGTCCCCCCAGGGAAGCGGGCCATACAGAATGTCCCTCTCCAGCTGCCCTTCCCAGAACACAGCCTGCCAATCAAGGCAGGCACCTGGATCTGCCCAAAGCAGGGCCCTTTGGTGTCACCCGGCAGCCAAGTGAGGGGCACAGTGACTCTCAAATTACACTAAGCAATCTCTTGATTGCTCAATTATGCTCTAAAAGGAGGCCCCACTTTCCAACACTGAAGGCCTGCCTCAGTTTGCCGAGCCTGCCACATGCTCCCTCTTCCGGGGCATTCTCTCTCCTGGTCCCCCCAGCTCCAGACCGAAGTGCCCCCTCTTGGAATTCCTCGCATCCTTTGTCTCTGGTGTGCTTGGGACACTCATCACAGCCCGCCTTTGCATTTCAGTCATTCGGACACTATTTCCCCTTGAGGACTGTAAACCGCTGGGGCGCAGAGGCCTCCTCCAGGAGCCTCTGGGATGTCAGCAGAGTGGGCTGGCTCCTTTCTTCCAGACCTCATGACTCACAGCACCTTTCCGAGGGCCCTATCATCTTCGCCTCACATTCGAGTCATCTGCAGATTTGTCTCTGCTCTCCCTAAGTGCCCGAGGGCAGGGGCCAGGTCTTACTCAACCTCACACCCCCCTCCACCTGGCAGAGTCCCTGGCATAGAGCAGCCAGTTAAATATTTGCTCAATTACACATCTATGTGCCCTCCCCCATGCACCTAGCAGCCTTGTATATAAAATTGACTAATATTAATCGGGTGATTGTCTAAACAGGCCTTAAAGCAGCCTCCCTCCTTTCCAAAAGGGGAATAAACCAACAGGCGAGGTTACGAGACAGGGATCAGTGGAATCAGAAATGGCCAGAGCGTTGCAGGAAGGAGCCACCGCTCTTTCCCCTTCAACAGTTACTCAACAGTTTACTCTGAAATCCTGTTAAACTCAGAAAAGGATGCAGTGAACCGAGAAGCTGTCGGGCCTCTCAACTGCCCGGCGCAGAGCCGCCTGTCTCCGGGACCTGCCGGGACCTGGGATTTCCCGGGATCCTTTCTCCCCACACCGGCTGGGTGGGGCCACAGACTGCAGCTGGCCCTCGCCCTGCCCCCATGTCAAGGCAGCCGGCCACCTGGTCCCGGAGTTGGCTATAAACGACTGGGCTCTCCGCAGGGAGACAGGGGTGCAGTCCTACCCCCCGGGCGTGGCCCCAGGACAGAGAAGTGGGGGAGGGAGGGTGAAGACCCCGACTCCGGCCCAAAGAGGGCCGATGCACTAGCCCAGGCCTGGTCCTAAAGGCGCAGGGCCCAGCTCCCCGCCCCCGCCCGCGTGGGGCGGCCCCCAGGTGCGGCGGAATCAGGTGCGCTCCCGGGCGGCGCCGATGGCCGCCGGCATTCCTGGGCCTTCCTCTCCCGGGTAGCGGAAGTCAGAAGTCAACGGCAGAGGGACTGTAGAGGAGAGGGGTAGTCTCTCCTGCCTCGCCCGGCCCCCGCCGATCCGCGGTGCCCACGCACCCACCTGCACCTCTCCGGTCCCCCTCCTCCGCCCGGCCGATCGCAGCCGGGCATCGTATGAGGAAGTCAGGAACGGAGGGCGGAAACTGAGCGGAGCGCAACGTCTACAGCAGGACAGTCCGGGTCTGACTCAGGAGGACGCCCTGACAGCTGCCAAACGGTCCCCGTCTGCCCGTTACCTCCGTGCCGAGACCTCCTGGAAACTTCCAAAGGAGCCACTGCCCCGAGTCCCCCTAGCCCACACTCACCCGTTCCGGTTCGGGGACAGCGGCTCCCCGGAAGGGGTTAAAAAGTTTGCCCAACTCGGGCACTTGGCGAGGCGAGGGCGGGGCGCGTGCCCCGGCGGCAGGGGGAGGTCGAGGCTGCCGGTGCCCCGCCGGGGGAGCGCGCCTGGAAGGGGGAGGGGCGGAGGGTTTCCGGGGAGCGCCGGCCCCGCAGCCTTCCCCTGCTCCGGAAGCCTCGCCTCCAGCGGCGCCGTCCCCGAGCGTCGCGCAGGGGTCCCCGGGCCCTTCCCGGAAGGATGCGGTGCCCCGGCCTGGCCCCGCGGCGTTCGCGCCAGCTCGCGCCGGTCGCCGGCCGAGCCGTGGCCGAGAGCCGCACGTCCGCCCGCTGGCCCCAGTCGCCGCGCGTCCCGTCGCCACCGCCCCCGCCCGGGGCGGGACCGGCCGGTGGGGCTCGCTCACCTGAACCTGGATCTGCGCCGGGGAACGGGCGCTGCTTCTCCCCAAAGGGCTTTCTCGAGCGCTCGGGCGACGGCGGCGTGGGGGCGAGCGCGCGAGGCGGGAGCTGCAGCAGGTCAGTCTCGCTCAGCCTTCCGTACCCTACCCGGGAACCGCGGTGATCTGCGCGCCTCACCGCACCCAGCTCGGCTCCTCGCCGCCTTCCCGCCCCGCCCTAGCAGCTGCGGCCTATTCCAATCCGGTGCCGGCTTCGGGCGGAGCCTGGGGCCAGACTCCGCCCCCCGAGCTGGCTCGCCCACTCAAGTTCGGTCTCGCTTATGATGGACAGACACCTTGACCCGTGGGAAGAGGGTGGGAGGAGCCTCTGGGACCAAAGGGGTGGATATTCATCCTCCTCATCCGCCCCCACCTCCACCCGCTCCACCTTCCTCCTCGCTTCCTCGGCGGGAGCCCCGCCCCCTAGGGCGGGCCCGACGAACAGCCAGGTTCCAGAGGGAGGATGGACACGGAGAGAGTCCAATCAGGAGGAGGAGGCTCGCAGAGGGCTCGGGCAGGGATTTTGGGGCATTGCCGCGGCCGGGCGAGGCAGGGCGGGAGCCGGCTGGGGAGGTCCCGGATTCTGACACCCCGCCCCTCGAGCTGTTTTCCCGGTCCCATGCCCTCCTACCCAAAGAACAGATATTAAGTACCATATATGGGAAAAGTGCTATTTTACATAATTATGATGGCCTGTGGGGGCGGGAGTAGACTCAGCTTGGGATTCGGCGCGGGCGCTCCGGGTTCGATTCCTGACCCTGTCTTTAGTGCCTTCTGGCCTCCAGACCTTCGTTCAGACGGGTTCTTAGGGTCCACTTCCAGGCCACTTTACTTTCACGCCATTAATTGGCCCATTCCCTTTCAGATTTTTGTTTCGAATGTTTTTCGTGTGTGTGCTTTTTCTCAGGTAGGCAAAGCGCCACTCTTTTTGGTCACTGCCCGCTACAGGAGGATAAAAACTTTTTTTATTACAGAAAAATGTTTTAGAGGCGCCTGGCTGGCTCAGTGGGTAGAGCATGGAGCATACAACTTATCTAGGGGTTCTGAGTTGGACAGAACTCTATGCCCCACGTTGTATTTAGAGCCCACTAAAACAATTTTGAAGTTAAAAAAATTTTTGTACTTATCTTTTAATTCATTGGGAATTTAGGTTGGTTGTGGAATGAGGGGAAAAACTAAAACAATTGTCGTAATAGCCCAGTTGTCCATACACCATTTTCTCCACTGATTTCAGGTACACATTCATCACCTTTCTAACATATATGCTCTGATCTGTTTCTGAGTTGTATCCAATGACCTTTCTGTGCCAGATCCAAAATCCTTTAATGATGGGAGCTTTATAATATATTTTATATCAAAGAGGGCAAATTTCTAATTACTCTTTCCTTTTGGAATGTTCATACTATCATGACTAAATTATAACTTAAGAAAAAATTATCATGTAAAAGCAAAAGAACACTGGGGGGAAAAATGATGCCACCCTAAGAATTACTACCAACAACATGCAAAGAGCTCTTATCAGTCATTAAGAAAAACCCCCAGGTACTCTGGGTGGCTGGGTCAGTCCAGCATCTGACTTTAGCTCAGGGCATGATTTCACACTCAGTGAGTTCAAGTCCCCAGTCGGGCTCTGTGCCGACCTCTCAGAGCCCGGAGCCTGCTTCAGATTCTATGGCTCCCTCGCTCTATGCCCTTCCCCTGCCCACATCTGTCTGTCTGTCTCTCTTTCTCTCTCTCAAAAATAAACATTAAAAACAAAACAAAACAAGCAAACAAAAAAAACCCACCAAGTACTCCAAATAGAAATGGTCCAAAAAAGGAATGGGCAATTAAGAAAGAAGAAACATAAATGACCAATAATTATGAAAAAAAAGAGTCATTAGAAATGCAAACAGAACAACATGAGATGCATTTTTCACCTAACAAATTTAAAAAATAATAATAACAAATAAAAACGCCCGCTCTTAGCCAGGATTAGAGATATAGACAAGAAAGTAAACTGATCGGTTCTCTCTGAAAACTCACCATAAAAAAATAATTGGAAAAGTGCACAGGGGCCTCTGGCTGGCTCAGTCAGTAGCATGAGACTCTTGATCTTGAGGTTATAAATTCAAGCCCCATGCTAGGTGTAGAGATTACTTAAAAATAAAATCTTAAAAAAGTCCGGGGGTTGGGTGCATGGGTGGCTCAGTGGGTTAAGTGTCCATC
The DNA here is from genome assembly GCA_004023785.1 of Mungos mungo. Lineage (NCBI taxonomy): Eukaryota > Metazoa > Chordata > Mammalia > Carnivora > Herpestidae > Mungos > Mungos mungo. The sequence continues at coordinate 8,024 of PISW01009562.1, read as the reverse complement.
TCTGGATTTGGCTCAGGTCTAATCTCACGGTTGGTGAGGTCACCCCAGTCAGGCTCTGCGCTGACGGCATGGAGCCTGCTTGGGATTGTCACTCTCCCTCTCTGTCTGTCCCTCCCTGCTTGGACACCTGCAAGTGGGGGCTCTAACTAACGAAATAAATAAATAACCTTTTTTTTTTAACAAAGAAAGAGGGACTCCTGGGTGGCTCAGTCAGCTTAAGCAACCAACTTCAGCTCAGGTCATGATCTCACTGTTCCCAACTTCGAGCCCCATGTTGAGCTCTGGGCTTGACAGCTCAGAGCCTGGAGTCTGCTTCAGATTCTGTGTCTCCCTTTCTCTCTGCCCCTCCCCTGCTCACACTGTGTGTGTGTGTGTGTGTGTGTGTGTGTGTGTGTGTGTGTCTTTTTCTCCCAAAAACAAATAAACATTTTATTTTTTTTTTTATTTTTTTAATGTTCTATTTATTTTTGAGAGAGAGAGGCAGCGTGAGCAGGGGAGGGTCAGAGAGAGGAGGAGACACAGAATCTGAAGACAGGCTCCAGGTTCTGAGCTGTCTGTCAGCACAGAGCCTGATGCAGGGCTCGAACCCACGAACTGCAAGATCATGACCTGAGCTGAAGCCAGTGGCTCAACCAATTGAGCCACCCAGGCACCTCTAAATAAACATTTTAAAAACTTTTTTAAAAAGAAAGAAAAATGCAGGGAGTGGTTTAAAAATATTCTTTTCAATAAACAAAGGTATTCATTTCAACATTGTTTATAGTTCCTAAATATTAAAAATAAATGTATAATATAAGAGACTGACTGATTCAGGGTGCCTGGGTGGCTCAGTCAGTTGAGCGTCCGACTTTGGCTCAGGTCATGATCTCGCGGTTCATGAGTTCGAGCCCCCGTCGGGCTCTGTGCTGACAGTTCAGAGCCTGGAGCCTGCTTCAAATTCTGTGTCTCCTCTCTGTGCCCGTCCCCTGCTCACCTTCTGTCTCTCTGTCTCTCAAAAATAAATAATACATTAAAAAAAATTTTTATAAACTGCTAAGTAGTATCCACTTACAATAGAGCATTAATGATAGTGTTCATTTCCATTTTCCTCGTAGCCCCAGCCTCCTGGCCCCACCCTCTCCAGGGAACTGAGGTGGATGAAATGGAAGGGACTGTTGGCCAGGCCCTGAATTCTCTCATCCCCATCCACTAGCCTGGATGCTTTCCTAACTAATGAAGCCCTCCCAGGGGCACCTGAATGGCTCTGTCAGTTCAGTGTCAGACTTGGCTCCTATCATGATCTCACAGTTTGTGGGTTCGAGCCCTGCATTGGGCTCTGTGCTGACCGCTCAGAGCCTGAAGTCTGCTTCAGATTCTGTGTCTCCTTCATTCTCTTCCCCTCCCCCTCCCCCTCCCCCGCTCGCTTGTGTGCACATGCTCTCTCTCTCTCTCTCTCTCTCAAAAATAAGTAATAAATATTAAAAACTAAAAAATAAAGAAGCCCTCCCACCTGCTATCTTTCTTCCAAGACACTGCATCCTTGACAGAGTCTACCCTTGAAAATATTTAGGAAAATATTTCATCTATATCGTCTGAGAATTAAAATAGTATTATGGTTGGCATAGAAAATACTAAAAAGCAAGAAAATTAAAATCACCCATAAACTTACCACCACAATATAGCAACCATTAATGATCCTTGTGTCCTTCAAATCTTTAGATACACACATGCATATTTGAATAAAATGGAGAGGGCCACATATGTACATGTTTATCTGAGATATCACGAAGTTGCCACCTTAATTAATTGAAGAAAAGATGGTCTTTTTAATAAGTGGTGCTAGGTATGGGGTGCCTGGGTGGCTCACTTAGTTAGGCGTCTGACTTCAACTCAGGTCACGATCTCACGGCCCATGAGTTTGAGCCCCGCATCAGACTCTGTGCCGACAGCTCAGAGCCTGGAGCCTGCTTCAGATTCTGTGTCTCCCTCACTCTCTGCCCCTCCCCTGCTCGTGCTCTGTGTCCCTCTCTCAAAAATAAAATAAAAACATTAAAGAATTAGAATAAATAAATGGTGCCAGGTCAATTGCATATCCTCATGTGGAACTGTGAATCTTGACCCCCACCCTCATACCATTTAGGGAGATAGTTCAAGAGGAATCAGACGCCTAAATATGAAAAGGACACAATAAAACTTCTAGAAGAAAACAAGGAGAATATCTCTATGACTTTGAAATAGTCAAAAAATTTTTTAATTAAAAAAAACTTTGTTTTTGAGAGAGTAAGAGTGGGGGAGGGGCAGAGAGAGAGGGAGACAAGAATCCGAAGCAGGATCTGGGCTCTGAGCTGTCACCACAGAGCCCGAAGCAGGGTTCAAACTCCTGAACTTCGAGATCATGACCTGAACCAGAGTCAGATGCCCAACCGCCTGAGCCACGCAGGCGCCCTGACAAAAATTTTCCAAGACAAACCATAAGAAAAGATTGTTAAATTGGACTTAATTAAAATTAAGAACTTCTGTTCACCAAAAGACACATTAAAGAGAGTAAAGAAAGAAAATTTTTAAAAAGTAAAAATTCAAATCACAGACTGGGAGAAAATAATTACCATACCTATATGTCAAAGGAGCTGTATTCCAAATTTATCAAGAACTTCTAGGGGCGCCTGGGTGGCTCAGTTGGTTAAGCTTCCAACTCTTGATTTCAGCTCAGGTCATGATCTCAAGGTCATGAGATCGAGCTCTGCCTTGGGTGTGGAGTGAAGTTTGCTTAAAATTCTCCCTCCCTCTCCCTCTGTCTCTCCCCTGCGCGGGCATCTCTCTCTCTCTCTCTCTCTCTCTCAAAAAAAAAAAAATCTACGTTAAGAAAACAACAGACAAGGCACCTGGCAGGTGGAGCATGTGACTCTTGATCTTGGGGTTATGAGTTCGAGCCCTACGTTGTGGGTAGAGTTCATGTAAAAATAAGAAAGAAAAGACAGACAACCCAACTTTTTCCTAAGTGGGCAAAGATCTGAATGGCCACTATACAAAAGAGGGCATCTAATTATCCAAGAAACAAACAAAAAGGTGCTACACATCATGAGTTATAACAGAATGCAAATTAAAACCACAATGAGCGAGCACTAACCCCAACCTGCATTGACGAAAATGAAGTTAGGAAATGTTGGCAAGACTGGAAGCTGCTGGAACTCTCATGAATTACTTGTGGGAGGGAGTACAAGTTTCTACAACCACTTTGGGAAAACGTTTGGCAGTATCTACTGAAGTTGAATATACATGTATACCCTATATGGTCCAGCAAGGCCACTTTTTAAAATTTATTTTTAGGGGCGCCTGGGTGGCTCAGTCAGTTAAGCGTCCGACTTCGGCTCAGGTCATGATCTCACGGTCATGGGTTCGAGCCCCAGATCAGGTTCTGTGCTGACAGCTCAGAGCTTGGACCTGTTCCAGATTCTGTGTCTCCCTCTCTCTCTCTCTCTGCCCCTTCCTTGTTCGCACTCTGTCTCTCTCTGTCTCAAAAATAAATAAACATTTTTAAAAATGTCTCTCTCTGCCCCTCCCCCGCTTGTTTGTGCACTCTCACTCTCTCTTTCTGTCTCTCAAAAGTAAATAAACATTAAAAAAAATTTTTTTTAGAGTGGTCAAAATCCAGAACACTCACAACACCCAGTGCTGGCAGGCATGTGGTGCACCGGGAATGCTCACTGATCGCTGGTGGGAATGCAAAACGGCCCTGGAAGACCGTGTGGCAGTTTGTTACAAAACTAAACACTGTCATCATGCAGTCCCGCAACTGCGTCCTTGGTATTTATCCAAAGGCCTTGAAAACTCACATCCACACAAAATCCTGCACACAGATGTTTACAGCAGTCTTAGTCATAATCACCAAAACCTGAAAGTAATCAATATATAGGTGCATCCAGACATCCAGATGGTCCAACCAGACAACGGAATATGATTCGTCTCTAAACACAGTGAGCTAGCAAGCCGTGAAAAGACATGGAGGAAGTTGCCATGCATGTCACTAATTAAACGAAGCCGGTCTGAAAAGGCTTCATACTGTAGGATTCCAACTCTAGGACATTCTGGAAAAGACAAAACTGGGGAGATAATAAATATATCAGTGGTTGCCAGTGGTGGGGGAGGGGAGGGGGATGAACAGACACCCCGGGGGATCCGTAGGGAAGTGGAAATACTCTGGTGCTCCAGTGGTGAAGACATTCCGCAGTCTTCCCTCCCTGTCACTGCAGATTTCTCCAGAGAATGAGGGGTCTACGTCAGCCCCTCAGACCCTCACCTTGCTCATTTACCGTGAGCCCCTACCCTCTCCACAGGGCTCTTCAGACGTCAGCAAGCAGAGTGCCTTTACCCAGGTCTTACCTGCCTAGACAGCATTTGAAACTCATCAACATCCCCTCCCACCAACACAGACTTTCTAGAAACTTCCCAGAGGGACCAGTCACCTTCTTGGCTCTCCCTTCCATGATCACGACCCTCAGCTGGAATGCACAGGTCTGGGCTGCATCTGTTTATTAAAGGCAGTGTTTCTCCATCAAAGCCCTTGGGCACATAGGCGGGAGGGCTGGGATTTGAACCCAGATATGCCGGCTACACTCCGGTGGGAGTCATTATTGGACATTGAACATGTTCTACTGACTCTGCCACCCAGGCACCCCAATCAATATTATTTTTTAAGTTTATTTACTTATTTTGAGAGAGGGAGAGAGAGAGAGCACGAGCAGGGGAGGGGCAGAGGGAGAGGGAGAGGGAGAGAGAGAGAATCCCAAGTAGCCTCCCTGCTCAGCTCAGATCCCGACACAGGCCATGAGATCATAACCCCAGCTGAAATCAAATCGGACGCTCAACCACTGAGCCACCCAGGCACCCCTCAATGTTATTTTTTTGTGCTAACAGAATGTATCTTAGACTAAACAGAATATCTTGGGAAAGATATACAAGAAGTGAGTGACACGGGTTGTTCTCAGAAGTGGATAGCTGGGAAATCGGGGTCGGAGAATTTTCACTGAAAAGCCCTTTCATATCTCTCACATTTAGACTCGTCTGCATGTATGATCTATTTATACATCAAATTTAAATATGAAAACATATGCTACAAATGAAAATACACATCCAAAATAATACCAACTCATTTTTTAAAATGTTTTAATGTTTATTATTTTTGAGAGAGAGAGAGAAATGGAATGTGAGAGAGAGAAATGGAATTATTTTTGAGAGAGAGCAGGGGAAGGGGCAGAGAGAGAGGAAGACACAGAATCTGAAGCAGGCTCCAGACTCTGAGCTGTCAGCACAGAGCCAGACACAGGGCTCGAACTTACAAACCATGAGATCATGACCTGGGCCGAAGTTGGACGCTTAACTGACTGAGCCCCCTAGGCACCCCTAAAAAAATGTTTAATGTTTATTATTTTTGAGAGAGAGAGAGAGAGACGGAGTGTGAGTTGAGGAGGGGCAGAGAGAAAGGGAGACAGAATCCAAAGCAGACTCCAGGCTCTGAGCTGTCAGCACAGATCCCAACATGGGGCTTGAATTCATGAGCCATGAGATCATGACCTGAGTCTAAGTCTGATGCTGAACCAACAGAGCCACCCAGGCACCCCCGGAAGCTTGTTAAATGCAGGGTCTCAGCACCCAGCCCAGACCCACCGAACCCAAATCAGCATGTTAACAAGCTCCCTGGGTTTTTCACATCATCTAAAAGGGCGACAGGGGACACCTGGGTGGCTCAGTCGGTTAAGTGACTGACTCTTGATCTCAGCTCAGGCCATGATCTCATGGTTCATGAGTTCGAGCCCCCCATTGGGCTCTGCACTGTCAGTGTGGAATCTGCTTGGGATTCTCTCTCTTCCTGCCCCTCCTTCCATGCACACACACGCTCTCTTTCTCTCTCAAAATAAACAAATAAACAGTAAGAAAAATAAAATGAAGTGTGACAAACACTAGTCTCAATCAGGAGGCATCCGGTGGCCCTCCTGTGGGGTTTCCACGCCATCAGGCATTAGAATCCCTGGTGAGATTTTAACTAAATCAGTGTCTCAGGAGAAGCATCTTGAGCACCTCTATTTTATAAATTCGTTATTCATTCAGCAAACGCTTACCGAGTGCCAGCCATGTGTACTCTATGACTAGGACCATGCCTTCTCCTTCCCCGGAATGGCACTCAGGGCGCTTGCTCTAATATGTGCCCAGTGAGCATTATTCCGTGAATCTAGTGCAATGTCACCCATGCCCAATTTACACCTTCAGTCTCGGGTCCGCTGGGTCTCTAGGCCACCACTCAAACATTCCCACTGCCCCCTTTCCCTTGAGTCTTTGAGCGTGGTGAGTCCTTCAGGAGGCCTCCCAGACCGCTTAGTGAAGCTGGGATCCCCGGTGCTCCCACCGCACCCTGGACTTCCCTCGGTCACGGTCACTTCACGCCGTGAAGCCTGCTGGCCTCCGGACAAGGAGGCTAGGAGCCTCCAAAGGACAGATCAGGGCTTTGTTTGTGCGTACTTCCCCAGGACCTGGCGTGACTAATTGTCATAGACTGAATGAACACACAGGCAAACTAATACAATTAAAATAAGGGGATGTGTGAAAGAAGTACACCAAAGCTAGAAAATGCAATTATTTCCTCTGTGTGTGTTGCGTGTGTGTGTGTGTGTGTGTGCACGCGCGCCCAATGGTATCTTAGCACAGATGGGTGCTGGAGAATAAATAACCACACTTCTGGTTTTTCCCGACAGCTTGCCTGAGATGTAATTCACATACCATACATTTCACTCATTTAAAGGATACCGTTCGTTCAGTGGTTTTTAGTATATTCCCAGAGTTGTGTAACCATCACCACTATTTCATTCCAGAACATTTTCCTCACTGCAAAGGAAACCCATATCCACCGAGATCAGTCCCCATCTCCCCTCCACCTTCTCCCCCAGCCCTACACAACCACACATCCTCCGTCTTTATATCTCTGCCTGTTCTGCACATTTCATATAAATGGCATCATACATATGTGGTTTTCTGTGTGTCTGGTCTCTTCCACTTAGCATGAGTTTTCAAGGGTCATGCATGCTTCAGGATGAGTCAGTACCCCCCATTCCTTCCTATTGGTGAGTGACACGCCACACTTTGTCTCTCCATTTGTCAGAGGACAGTCACCAATTGTCATGCAGGTAGATAGATTTAGCCTCCGCAGCAACATTTTCTTGCCATCTCCCTGCATCTTGACATTTACCGTTTCAGAAGGGTGGTGTTATCCCCATTTTGCAGATGAGTAAAGTGAGGTATGGTAAGCCGTTGTCACTTGCCAGAGACCACAGGCCATCAAATGGCAATCATGACTCGAAGCCCTTTTTCTCTGCGCTGTTCTGTCTCCCTCCACCATCCAGTTTCCAACACGTGTCTCTTTTCTCCTCACAAACCACGGCGTCCACAGTGCCCTATGGCCACGGGCACACTGGGCCACTAAGGCTCTGGACACCCTGAATATTGGGTGTGTGCCCACGGAGGGTTTTAAGCATTTAGCTCATCTGGGTTTATAAGCCAGAAAGTCTGTGCTCTTTCTGGCCCCAGAGCAGAGAGGCCATTTCTAGGTTCCGGGTGTGGGTGGTGAGGACATAGCCAGAGGAGACTGTGCTCCAGGAGTCCTCCACCTCCCTGTCCTCCCTGCGTAACAAGGGCCTCTCACACCTGCCCCAGTGTTGCCCAGACCTTCCTGCGGCCACTTCCTTCTTCTTGCCACGCCCCTCCTCCCCAACCGCAGAGAATCTTAAGAGCACTTCATCACACGGGGACACAATGTGTTTCATGTCTGTTCCCCCAAACCTGTGAGGCCCAGACATAAAAGGTCTTAATCATCTCTGTATCGCAGAAACTGATGCTTCGTAGGAACTCAGCTAGAATTGGTGGAACGGATGGATCTTCCCATGTGTTAAGAGTAGTCCTACAAGGGGCACCAGCCTGGCTCAGTCGGTCGAGCATGTGACTCTTGATCTCAGGGTTATGAGTTTGAGCCCCATGTTTGGTGTAGAGATTACTGAAGA
>PISW01009561.1:0-59018 GCA_004023785.1 Mungos mungo | reverse complement strand
GTGCTCCAGGAGAGGCAGCCAGTGGGAGGGAGACAATGAAGGAGGGAAGACCGCGCAAGGGCGTGTTCCCAAAGTGACCTTCGCTATGGCTGCTGGGTGCCCGTCACCCAGAGGACCTTCTTTAAATTTTATTTTTAATGTTTTTTATTTATTTTTGAGAGACAGAGAGAGACAGCTCGAGCAGGGGAGAGTCAGAGAGAGGGAAATACAGAATCTGAAGCAGGCTCCTTGCTCTGAGCTAGCTGTCAGCACAGAGCCCGACACAGGGCTTGAACCCACGAACCGTGAGATCATGACCTGAGCCGAAGCTGGATGCCCAACTGACTGAGTCCCCCAGGCGCCTCCCAGAGGACCTTCTAAAGGGAAGGGAGGAGTGTAACAAGACACCCACTGTCACCTTCTTCTGTGGGGTGGACGTGAGCCATACTCCCCCACCCCTCCCACCCCCATGGCTTGGAAGGCTTGCTGCTGGCTCACCCCCCAAAGGCGTGGAAGCCACCATCGGCTGGCCCGTCCCACCCTGCCCAGCACACTGGCCGAGCACAGAGCCCTGTGGCCTGCAGCTCCGCGGCAGAACGGGTAGCTGGCCGTCATCTGACTCCGGCCACCATCTCTGCAGCCGGATGAGAGAGATACCATGTGGGGGCTGGCATCTCGCTGGCAGCAGGGCCCCGGAGGGGGAGCCTGAGGCCTGTCTTCACTTGGTGGGATCACCTTCCATCCATCCATCCCTGCTCTCACCTACTTCCCCTTTGCAGCCGGGTGTATCATCGCACTGTGAAGATCAAACCGACTGTGCTGTGGAAGCATTTGGTCAAGTTCAAAAGCCACACAGGTGGCAGGGTTACCTTTTGGAAAGAGGCCATGGCCCGTCACAGTCTGGGAGCCCGGTGTTTCCATCCAAAAAAAAAAAAACAAAAAAAAAAACCGGTGGGGAATGACTGAGCCCTGCTGACAGCTTCCTTCTGGTGCCACAGGGGGTCCCGATGAGGCAGGGCAGCTGGGGAACAGCAGTGCTGGGGGCCATCGGGGTGCGGGACAGTTTCTGGCTTGGTCACAAGGGAACCTGGGACCCCAGGGAGCAGATGGAGCCTCATCAGGAGTGTGTGTGTGAGTGTTGGGGTGTATGTAGGCAGGTAAGTGTGTGCGCGTGTGTGTGTGTGTGTGTGTGGGTGTGTAGGACCCACTGAAGGCAGCTGACTCAGCTTCTGCCATTACAGGCGGGAAAGAAGGAGGAAACCCCAGTTTTCTATCTGTGGCCCCGGGATTACCGCGAGGCTGGCGTGCGTGGCCGGGGTGGCACAGTCTGGTGGCTTCGGAGTCACTCAGGGTGGACAGGTGAGGAGTGGCCTCTGCTCCAGGGCGCAGGAAGTCTTGGCAGTGAGAAGGAACATTTGGGCCAAGAAGCAGACAGAAATAGATCACCATGGATCAAGTCAGGGCTGGGACTCCACAACGATCCTCTGCTCTGGCTTCTCACTTTACAGACCCCAACCAGAGACGTTAAGTAACTTGGCCGGGGTTACACAGAGATCAGGCAGCAGAGCTGGGTCTTGGATCTGAACGTGCTATTAGGCTGTCCCCTTGGGGAGGACAGACGGAGGCTGAAAGACCTGTGGTTCAGCAGCCGAGGTCCAGAATGTGGGGCTGGATGATGTGGGCGGGAAAGGGGGGCGCTGGGAGAGGGGCGGCGGAGAGGCAGGCGGTGAGAGCCTGGCGGGTGAGAGTCGGGCGGGGTGGCCGCCCGGGCGGCATTCGTGGTCAGTGGTCCTCGTGGGTTGTGTGACGATGGGTCATTTTTGGGTGCGAGCCTTTGTTATCCAGTAGCACGAGGTCAGGGACGAGAGGGATGATCTCTCTTGTACCCAACTGGAAACACGATTTGGATCATGATAGATATTCACATATCCTTTTATTTTTAAAGTTTATTTATTTATTTTGAGAGAGAGAGAGAGAAAGAGACAGAGAGGCAGAGAGAGAATCCCAGGCAGATTCTGAGCTGAGAGCATAGAGCCTGACACGGGGCTCAAACTCATGAACCATGAGATCATGACCTGAGCCGAAATCAAGAGTCAGATGCTTAACTGGCTGAGCCCCCCAGGCACCCTGTATATTCTTTTAAATGGTCTGCAGTCCTTCCAGGTGCCCCCCTCACAGGCAATGGGGACCCCATGAGAAAAAAGCAGCCTTCTTGCTGGGAACTAGGACTTTGGGGGAAGACGGATATTAAACCTGCAATTTCACACGGAGTTAACTCTTCAGCCACTTCTGCACTAACTGGAATCACCATAAAGTGATGTCATAAGCCGCTGCCGGCTTTTCAAAACGCTTCCGAAGCCCTACGTGCTGAGATACTGCAGTGAACAAACCAGGTTGAGCCCCTGACCTCATGACGTTTATATTTTGCAGGGAGGAGGAGAAAAAAGATAAATGATAGTAATCAAAGCTAGGAGGGCGCAGAAAAGCGACCGGCAGGGTCTGAATAGCGGGTAAGGGGAGCTGCTGCAGCAACAAATGATTCCCTGCAATCCGATCCGGTCTGATGCAGTGAAGGTCTGTGTCTAGCACTGTGGGGGTGCAGGGGAGGCTCTGCCCCCTCACTCCCCCCAGGCTTCTAGGAACAAGGCTCCTGTTGTCATGTGACACACTGTCTCCAGGGGCCTAGGGTCCAGGAGTCCCCCACTGATCCTGGCCCTGAGCCAGCAGCCAAGGGGGGAGATGGTGAGGTAGTTTTAGGGGCCGGCTTAGAAAGGGGTGCACTTGACTCCTGCGCACATTTCATTGGCCAGAACTGAGGTGCCCCGTCTATGCAGGCCCAGCCAAGGGGGCAGGGCTGAGAATCCCCCCCTAGAGGTATGGGTGAAAACTAGCCGGGTTCTTCCCCAGGACCTGGAAGGGTGGGGGGAAGGACCAGGCCATGTCAAGCTTGTAGATCACAGTTCAAGAGTCTGGCTTTTGTTTCAGGGGATGGGAGCCTGACGCAAGGCTGGAGAGAAAAGTGACATCGCCTGGTTTACATCGTGCTCTGTCCCCGACGCCAAACTGCTCTGCTCCGAGTCCAGACACAGGCCGGTTCACCATCCGGAACACGAGGGGGAATTAGTGATAATGCCCCTCCCTCCACATCCCTACGCTTTCAGTGGCTTCCTGGGGACCCAGGCAGGACGCCTGAGCAGAGTGCCACAGGGGTGAGAGGGAGCCCCTCCACTGATGTGCTTTCCAGCCTGCTCCCCAGTGACACAGGACGTCCCCCCCCTGCTGCTTCTGCATCCGGGTGTTTGACAAAAACACAGTGACTTCGGGAATCATCAGCCCAGAAGAGCCTTCGGATTCCTCTTCTGGACCCAGGTCACACACAGCCTGGAAGGTGGCGCTCAACGCCTCCTTTTCCTACTTCTTGTGTTCACAGCGATTTCTCTCTTCTCTGTCCTCCCACAAGCCTCAGGCTGTGTGTTACCCAATTTATACGTGGCTGGCTCATGTATTTATGATTCGTTATTTTTATTTTATTAAAGAAATTTTTAAATTTTATTTGAGAAACAGAGAGAGAGCGTGCATGAGAGCATGAGCGGGGGAGGGGCAGAGAGGGAGAGAGAATCCCAAGCAGATTTGCACTGTTATCACGGGGCCTGCCGCAGGGCTCCATCCCACAAACCAGGAGACCGTGACCTGAGACGAAATCAAGAGTCAGACACGTAAGTGACTGAGCCGCCCAGGCGCCCTATGATTCATTGTTTTTAAAGGCTCCTGTTTGTGGAGTGCTTTTATGAGCAGTTGAATTCAAGATCTTAAAGGGATAGCATGCCCTGCGCATTAAGTTATTCTTAGATCAGTCTACGTTACAGAAACAGGTAAATCCTGGTGCCTCAGTGGCTTAAGCGTTGAAGGTTTCTTTTTTCTTTCTTTCTTCCTTTATTTCTTTCTTTCATCAATTCTTTCTTTCTCTTTCCTTCTTTCTTTCCTTCTTCCTTCTTTCCTTCCTTCCTTCCTTCCTTCCTTCCTTCCTTCCTTCTTTCCTTCCTTCCTTCCTTCCTTTTTTATTTGAGAGAGTGCATAAACAGGGGAGAGGGGCAGAGGGGGAGGAGAGAGAGAGAGAGAGAGAGAGAGAGAGAGAGAGAGAGAGAGAGAGAGAATCTGAAGCAGGCTCCACCTCCACACTCAGCATGGAGCCAGACTCAGGGCTCAGTCCTGTGACCCTGGCTGGACCATGACCTGTGCAGAAATCAAGAGTTGGATGCTCACCCAACTGAGCCACCCAGGCCCTGAAGGTTTGTCTCTTATTTACATGTCAAGCCAGTTAGACTCTTCTCTAAGCTCAGACTTGGGGACCCAGATCTCCTCGTCCCATTCTGTAGCTCTGCGGTCACCTTGCTTCATCCGGTCAGCACGGAGGGCCTGGGACCTGAGGGTAAGGGGAAAGTGAGAATGGGACCTGAGGGTAAGGGGAAAGCGAGAAAGTGTGTGGGAGGGGCCAGGCATGCGGGCAACCTGCACCCCTTCCCGTCAGCCAGAATGCAGTCTCGGGGCCCCCTCCGCTGCCAAGGATCCTGGCAAATAGGGCTTAATGACATGTCTGCAAAGAAGCAAAATTTGTAGGGGCCCCTGGGTGGCTCAGCCAGTTAAGCATCCAACTTTGACTCAGGTTATGATCTCACTGTTTGTGAGTTTAAGCCCCTCATTAGGCCCTGTGCTGACAGCTCGAAGCCTGGAGCCTGCTTCAGATTCTGTGTCTCCCTCTCTTTCTCAGCCCCTCTCCTGCTCACAGTCTGTCTCTCTATCTCTTTCTCTCTCAAAAATAAATAAATATTAAAAAAAATTTTTTTTAAAAAGAACTGAAATTTGCATTGGTGACTACTAAGCAGTTCCCACCCCAGGAGGATTATTTTTGGAGTTCAGGTGAGGGTGAATCAGCCATGGTCACAGGGCTTGGGGGTGGGGGGACAGTGCTAGAGCCTCAGCCCAGATGTCAAAGCACAGCGAAGTGCTCACAGGAAGTAATGAGGGGCGCCTGGGTGGCTCAGTCAGTTAAGCGTCCAACTTCGGCTCAGGTCATGATCTCACGGTTCGTGGGTTCAAGGCCCACATCAGGCTCTGTGCTGACAGCTCAGAGCCTGGAGCCTGCTTCTGATTCTGTGTCTTTCTCTCTCTGCCCCTCCCCTGCTCATGCTCTCTTTGTCTCTCAAAAAATAAAAGGTAAAAAAAAAATTTTTTTAAAGTAATGAAAACTGGCAGGATATAAAATGGCATGCAACTTGATCCCGCTTACATGACTTATTTACACACACACACACACACACACACACGCACGCACGCACACTTACTCATCCACATAGGATAACCCAGGCATCCTTGGGTGACATCTGCATTATATCCCGTTGCTTAGACTGTACACTCTGAGTTTTTCCTTTACGTTGGTAGTATTTTCTACACTGAGAAAAGAATTGCCAGTATTTTAAAAAATCGGTTGATGATTTTTCTGAGCTGATTCATTTCCATAGAAACCTGTCACAGGAACAAAAGAGTTGCCCGCCCAGCAGGGACTTGACGAAGACATTCTTACTGGTAGAAATACGTGTTTTCAGTTATGGTTCCAGTTCTTTCCAGTTCTCAAACTACCCCTGCATATTTCATTTGCTATTTTCTTTCTTTGTTTTATACATTCTGGTCCCATCTGGGGACGGCAGAGAAGGGACCTACACCCAGGAGTCGTTGGGTGGATTGGACATTCAGTCGTTGATGAATCCAGGAATAAAGTCATGCATAAATATAGTGAGTTCCTGCCCCGGGGGCCCCAGACCTCAAGGAGTCTCTCGGGCCGTGCCCGGTGGCTTGGTCAGTTTCCTGTCAGCCCCAGGGCAACGAGGCAGGGGTCAGGGCTGTCAGCCCGGCTCGCACCGCCCACTGCTGGGACTGCTGGCCGGAGCCTGTGAACATGGAGATGGGGATTCTGGGAGACGTGGGGACAAGGCAGCACAAGCCTGGGATGTGCCTGGATTGGGAGACAAAAAGCCCACCCAGTGCTCTGTCTAGAGCCTCAGGTCTCAGCCTCCAGATGGCTTGGCGGCCCGAATGTTCCTGCTGAGTCGTCCTCAAGCGCTCGGCAGGGCTCTGCCTGCACAGCTGGGCCCCAGCCCGCCGGTCACCCCAGACGCGGTGGGGGAGCAGGCCAGAGGCTCTGCGGGTAAACCCGTGGTTCCGATGTATCATCCGTGTGTCTCAGAATCCGGGGAGCACAAAGCCGTGCCTGTCAGCTGCGGCCGCCTCTTAGGGTGAGTCAGGCTGTCCTGGGCCAGGCTTGTCCACCCGGACTTTGTGTGGGGCATGGGGTACATGAGCACATGCACACACTCACACAGACACACACCCAGACACACGCACACACCCACACAGATACATGCACACACCCACACAGACACACACCCAGACACACGCACACACCCACACAGACACACACCCAGACACACACACACACCCATGCGCATACATGCACACACCTATGCACATACATACACACACCCATGCACACACACACAGATGCACTTACACACACTCACACGTGCCCTGGACTCAGAGATCTCCTTGTCCTGGTCCTGTCAGCGCCTTCCCTTCTCCCCTGTGAAAACACAGATGACCTTGGACGTGAAGCCGCTTTTCCCTCGGTGACGGCCGGGGCTTCTGAGTTGATTTCCCGTGCTGTGACACCGTGCACTTGGGATCCCAGTGTGGATAAAACACCGTGCTTGAAGAAATTAAACGATGTTTGGGGTAAGTTAGAAATCTCCCAGAAGAATCTCCAGGCTGTTCTCACTGCTTTCTAATTCCTGCCTTTAGATCAAAGTTAAGCCACTGTGTGCTTCCCATCTCCAAAGCTGTCTTGGAGACTTGGGACAGCTCCCACTAAGAAGCGGATTTTGAATTTACATGCAGCTGTGATAACCCTTCCGGTGCCGGGCCTGCCATTTCCCCAAGGTTCTGCTGCCATCGAGCCAGAACGGACATTTCATTCGACAGAGAGGGAAACTGAGGCCCCAGAGGAGGGCCAGGTTTACAGCAGTCACAGGACTCCTGACCTTGTGTCAGTGCACGTGGTGTAAGAACAAGGTCTTCACAGTAAAAGGCACACTTCAGGGAACCCAGTGCATCCCAACTCAAAGTCCCAAGATGGCGGGCATGTTATTTAAACTCCGGGAACCTTGGTTTTGCGCTTTGACAAGTGGAGTAGTTTCTAGTTCATTGGCTAATGTTGGGATTAAATAAGATGATGACTAGAAAGTGCTTAGCCCAGTGCCAAGCACCAGGAAAGTGCTGGAAAAACATTTGCTCCACGATTATTGCCCCAATGTCTAGATAAGGAAACTGAGGCTCAGGAAATTTGGGCCTCTTGCTGGGTGTGGCTCTAGAGTCTGTGTCCCTAACTACCACACGCACCATTTGTGCACAGGGAGAAACACTGTGCACCCCGGATTCCTTTCCATAAGAGTGTTATGTGTCTCAGAAAGAGATCCTTGGGCAAGCCCACAGGTGACAGTGGCGGAGCCCCCAGGGACCTATGTGAGGGCAGAAACACCGCTCCTGGCCAGCAGAAGGCTTTGATTGGTCTGACATGTTGAGAGGAGGGAGAAGACAGAAGAAGGGAGGAGCCTGAGCCTGGGGAGAGGTGATGGACCCACAGTGTGACCCTTACCCTGGCCGCTGTGCCTTAAATCGCTAAAGTGACAAGCTGGGACAGTTAAAATGGTGTTGTGCTTCAGGACTAGGACGCTGAGGCCAGGAGCACAGCACTCTGGGATGCGGGAGCACAGAGCTGGAGAGAAGAGCTCCAGGGAGCAGGCTGTTGAGAAGCCACAGAGATCATTCAGGGGGTAGGAGGCTGGGTGTTGGGGGCAAGGCCCCTCTGGAAGCCCTAAGCCTGGAAATTGAGAGTTTGGGTGAAATTTCTCCAAATCCCCAAAGCACAAGGAGGGCCCCTCTCGCCTCTAGGTTTCATGAATACAAATCAGTTTCGCTGGTTTCCCAGGAACCTGGAGGAATTTGCGGTCACCCACACTGATTCAGCTCCGTGAGCCGTGCCCAGAGCCCCGGGCTGCGGCACTTTGCACTCTGCCTTTCGGGACCAACCATGCCAAGCTGTAAATGCCCCATCCCCTCGGTCTCTGGTAGAACCTGGGCCCCAGGACCGCCCACTCCCCGCAGACGCTCTGCACATCTACTCTGGCCCCAGCGCCATCTGCCTCTCCCTTCCTCGGAACGCTCCAGAATGTCAGTCCTGAGTTCTGGTCTTTCCACCTTGTACTGACCCAGGCCCGGGGTCCGCTGAGAAGTCTGCTCCCTCCCAGCCTTCCCAGGAGGCTGGTACCTCCCATCACGCACCCCGATCTCAGGGCCTGGGAGCGGGGATGGCAACATCCGTGGCTCTTGCCTCCTCCGCCTCCAAACTGCCTCCTTCCGGAACAACCCCCGCCCCCTGCCCCCGCTCCCCGGTTCCTTCCAAGTGTGCGGCCTGTCTTCGCCACCCGTGCTCCGTCCCGTGGCTATCATTTCCCAGTTGTCCCCTTTAGTTACGATAACGTCAGTGCCTGATTCTCTGACTCTCCACCACTGCGAATGCCTGTGTGTCCAGAAGCAGAGCCCGAGGCTGCGTCCTTGTTCAGACGGTCACTTGGAGAGCACTCCCAGGACAAGGGACAAAGGAAAACAGGACGGGACGGGACAGGGGGAGAAAAGCTGAGCCATAAAGTGATCTCTGCCCAATCCCGGGGGAGCTGCACTGACAGGTTACTCCCACCGGGACATCCGGGTGCCCGCTGTCTACCTGCCCTTGGCTGAGGTCCGCAAAGGGTCCGATTTCGGCCTCCTGGAGTCTGGCCTGCAGGGGCCTCACCGCCCACCCTCAAGAGCTCCCAGTCACCTGACCGCGTGGGAAGACCAGTGACCTTACCCACCACCCACCTCCACCGCCTGCTGCAATCTTGGTTTCAAGCCTCCTACTTTCCGAACACCATTTCCTAATTTTTCCAGCTCACCTGCTCCTGAAACTCCTCTGCCTCAACTCTTGGCTCGCTGTCAGCCAGCACCGGGAAGCAGATTACATACGGGACAAAGCCTACAGCGGAGCGCCTGTCCTCCTTTCAAAACTGAGGATCCCAGATCTCCAGAGAGCAGCAAACACGTGCATGAAATCCACGTGCACTCGCCTGGAAACTTCCCTTTGTACGTTCCCAGCTCGCCGCTCCTTCATCCTCTGCATCTTCCATGCAGCTTCCTTCCCTCCCTCTTGGTTGGGGATCTGATCGCAGATTTTATAGAGACCATTGATGTCTCCAGATGAGAATGTGTGGTCACCCGGTCCCAGCCCCCAGCGTCGTCTCCACATGTCCCACAGGGGAAGACGCGTCCCAGTCTCCGTCCGCGCAGCTCCGGATCTCACTCCGCCACCTGCTCGGAGATGCTGCTTCTAGACCTGACATTTGTCTCCCACCGCCCATTACGGCCTTTCGGCCCATTGCCCAACGGCAGCCTGAGAAACTCCTCCACCCCACGCCCTCCTCCGCTCCCGTCCCCTCTTCTGCTTCCTTCCCAGCACCACAGAGACGTCTTGACTGGTTGGCTCCTCTTTCTCACCTCCTCCTCTGGGCTCGTGCCCCCATGATTCCTCATGCGAAGGTTCTAGGTGACCAATGATTTCCATGGCGCCAAAACTAAAGCTCAGGTCCCTTGGCGTCCCAGTGCCATTCGATGAGACCGGCCACATTGTCCTTCTGAAACTCTGTCTCTCTAGGCTTCCGGCTCCACATGCTGGGGCGTCTGCTGGGTCTTCTTCCTGTTGCAGACCCTTCGTTGTTGGACCCCTGGGCCTGGCCCTCAGCCCCCTGGCCCCCGTCCACACACACAGCCGTGTGCCTGCTCCGAGCTCCTTCTCCACCACAGACTTCTCTAAGCTCCAGACTCCTCCTCTCTCCCTGCCAACTGACCCTCTCCACCTGGACGGGAAACAGACCCCCCAAACCTAAAGCGACGGGGCTGAGTTGCTGGTCTCCCTGTTGCTTCTGAGTCGGCTCCTTTTCCATCTTCCCCCAGAGAGCAAGCACGTCGCTGCTGGCCTTGTGCCTTGGTAGAAACCAAAGTGACGCTTGGTTCCTCAGTCTTCCTCAGACCCTGCTTCCAAATCCACCAGGTGCTCCTGGTAGCTCCCCCTTTGCCTCTCAGCCCCTGACTCCCACACCAGAGCCCGGCTTGCCCCACAGAGGGCACTTGGCCCCACAGGACGCCCGAAGGGTGGACCATCCATACCGAGGCCAGATGTTACAGAAGCCTACAGATGTCAGACCACGCCATGGCCTGTCCAGTGCCCTCCCACGGCCACCCATCACACGCCCGGTGGAATCCTAACTCCTTGAGGGGGCCGGGCCCGCCAGCATCTGCTCTGCCCCCCTCCACACCCTCCCCCTGCGCCCCAGACAGCTGCCACACAGACCCCTTTTCTGCTCCTCATCATGTGACGCTCTCTGGGCCCCTCAGGGCCTTTATACCCCCACCCTTCAGTCTGGAATGTTCTCCTTGAGACCTTGGTGTAGCTGCCTTCTCTTCAAAGACCCCTCCTCTCAGAGAGCCACCCTGACTCCCCAGGGCACCTGGCACTTTCTCCACGGACCTCCATCTTGTCTTCTTCGCGGAGCTCCTCGGCTTCTGACTTTGTCTTACTTACTTGGGGGCGCCCCCACGAGAGAGTGAGGGCAGAGCCCCACCTCGTGCGACCACAGCCGAGGCCCACTGCGCGTCTCCAGGCGGGTTTCCGTGCCCAGAGCGATGCACGGAATAAATGATAACGGGTTCGCGAGTTCGCTCGGGAGCCAAGAGGCGTGTGTGCAGATCGTGCCGGTGTGGGAGGGCGGTGTGGGCCGGGACAGGACGGGGGTGGGATCCCGGAGGTTAACAAGGGCCAGGGGACTCCTGGAGCTCTCTGGGCTCTGCTTTCCCTCGGGGCCCGGGCGTGAGGGCAGCAGGAGGAAGCGCATCTCTAAAATCCTGTCTCCTGCGACCCCCGGACGCCAGGATGCTTGAGCTATGCGAACCCCTGTCACGGTTAGGACTCCCCCAGATAAAATTCCAGGAAAGAAATATCAGTGATTGGGAGGCACCATCCGGATAATCTCCTGCTCCTCACCAGATGCAGCAAATTGACTCGACGAATTCAGTACTTACAGATGCTTACAGTGTGTCTGCACCAACTACAGAACATCGTTGGAGTGGCCCGAATCCAGGAGAATCGCCTCCCAGACATGGTCTGGTGATCTGTGTCTAGAGTCAGTTGGCAGGCTTCCTGGGCCAGGCCATCGGCCTGGGACACGGCCTTTTGAGGACAGGGGCAGGAGGGCAATGAGAGCAGGCACGTGGGGATGTCACAGGCGATGTTCCATCCAGGGTCGGATGGATATGGGGGGGAGTGGCAGGCGAGGGAGCCCTGGGGTCGATGATCTGAACTGAATCGCTGAGCAGGCTTTTGGACTTCTCTGAGCCTCAGTTTTGCCATCTGTAAGGTGGGGTTACTCACTCTTGGATTGCCCGACAGGCAGACAAAGCTGGGGGCTTCAGGAGGGAGTCCAAACCAGGGAAGCAGGGGGGCAGAGAGTTTAATATTTCATATTTTTAAAGTTTATTTTGAGAGGGGGAGGGGCAGAGAGAGAGAGGGAGAGAGAGAATCCCAAGCAGGTTCCGTGCTGTCAGCGCAGAGCTGGATGCGAGACTCGAATTCACAAACTGTGAGATCACGACCCGAGCAGCAGTCAGATGCTTAACCGACTGAGCCACCCAGGCGCCCCGAGAGTTGAATATTTCAGAGTTGCGCACCATAGTCAGCAGCGACGGGGAGCCTTTCTTACACTTCCTTGTGCTTATTTTAAGGCGACCTGGTCGCACTTTGCTAGACACATAATAGATTCTCAATAAACGTTCCTGCTTCCCCTGTCTGTCCTTCCTTCTCAGAGGGGAAGTGGGATGAGGACAGAGAAAGACCAGCCTGACCCTTCGGCTCGGGCTCTGTGACATCTTCTGGAGGACACAAGCCACACCCACTGGGTCCTGCATCCCTGGAAATCACGTGTGCGGTCGTGGGCCTGGAGATGCAGCCAGGAAGAGAGGGCCTGCCCTGGGGGCCCCCGTGCGGACGCTAAGTCAGTGAGCAGACGGATCGGCTCTCTGCCCGGTGACTGGTGTCAGCATCCCAGGCTCGAAATAGGGGAGGGACGGGGGAGGGGGAGTCCTGGGGGGAAGGGGGCCAGGGACACTTCTGATGAAGGGACCTTTGAGGAGAGGCAACAAACTGCACTCTGAGGGTGCAGCTTTGCAGGAGGAAGAGCAAGCGGGGAGAACTTAGCGTGGCGGGGGTGGGGCTGGAATGCTCAGCACACAGCCGGGAGAGAGGGGGCCGGATCCGAGCAGCCAGGGAGACGACGCACTTCATCTCTTATTCTGGGTAGGAGGGGAGGGGGCCTCTGGAGGCTTCTGAGCTGAGGCCTGGCAGACCTGACTGCTCCCTCAAAGGATCGCTCTGGCTGTTGTGTTAAGAACAGAGGCGCCGGAGGCAGGGGTGAATGGCGGAGAACAGTCTCCAGCATCTGCAGCTTGAGGCAGAGCCGATGGCGCCTTGCCCTGCACGGTCACCACGTCTCTGTGGGATGCTCGCCGTAACCGAAGGCGAGGTCACCGGGAGCACCCGGGAGTGCGGTGGGCAGCCAGGACAGCGGCCGTCTGCCGCCCGGTGACTTACCTACCGGCTTGCCCGCCAAGTCTGGCACTCAGAGCAACCAGCATTTACTAAGTGTCTCGGGCGTGCCCGGCACTGCCTGCCGGACGCGAACGAGGCTCAGAACCAGAGCTGCGGACCAGGGGGCTTCATTCGCTCACTGCCCCCTCACGGCTGCGGTGCTCTGTGCCCGGCGAGGGGAACAAAGTGGAAGAAGCTGCCGACCTTCCCCACGAACGGGGTTTCAGCCCAGCCAGGAAGATTGCTCTTCTGAGCAGCAGCAGCAGAAAACCCAACCAGAACAGATTCAAGTGATCAGGCGTGTCAGAGTCTAATGTCACCAGAATGCAGGATGTCCAGTGTCAAGAGACGCTCACAGGATGGCACAGAACCCCAGGACCTTGGGCACCAGACTGGGGAAGGGGGGATCCTCGGGAGGCCATTTCCAGAAGTAGAGAAATGGGCGCTGGGTGTCCACAAGCCCTCAAAGAAACTGCGGCGATCGCCTGGACCTCAGGCCGCACTGTGAAATCTTTTCCGAGATGTCAGGGAGGGAGACACTGATCCTCATGGTGGGAGCAGCAAATGGTTGCAGAAAGGGAGCAATTGGGCTGCGTCTTAAAGGAGCACTTCCGGCCGGTATGACAGGCACTAAGCAAGTCTTGGTAGATGGGGGTTGGCGGGAGCCGAGGCGCGGAGGTGGGGGAGCTGCCCGCTGCGTGCGGTGGGGGACAGGGTGGCTGCGGCACCAGCACCGGCGGGTTTCAGAGCCGAGGGAAGAACTCAGCCAGGGCTGGATCATAAAGGGCCCCGAGTGTCTTCGGCGACCCCCTTTTATAAGCAATGGACAGAAGCTGGAGGTTTGAGGGCCGGGGGCGATGCGTTCTGTGCTTTGGAAAGATCGCTGGTGGCAGCATGGAGAGGGGACGGCGTGGAGGGCAGCCTGGTGGAAGAGCCCAGTGGGAAACTCCGGCCAGGGGAGGGGACGCTAGATTCTATAGGACTCAGGCACTGGCTAACCGTGGGAGCTGGGTGGCAGGCAGGAGATTCCTCATCGAATTTCCAATCTCCTCTTATTTTTGCAAACAGAAATTTAGTATCATTCAGGGCTGCACTACGCCTAGGGGCGACTAGCCTTTCCAAATCACAGGGAAAGGTGGCCATGGTAAGCCCGTGGAGACAGGATGATAGAAACAGAAGTCTACCAGGCAAAGCGATGGTTTCCCGTACGAAAAAGAATGCACTTGGGCAACACAAACTTTTGCCCTGCCTCTTTCCCTTTCTTTCTTCCTGCCTGGAATGTAGTGGCAATGCTTGGAGGTAGAGCAGCCCTCTTGTGACCGTGAGGATGAGAGCTTCCGGGTAAGGGTGCTGGAGCAGGACACTTCATGGAATCTGAGGCCTTGATGGCTTCCACCAACAAGTGGGCCAGCCCCACACTGCCATGTTACCTGACACAAATAGATGCTTCTGTGGTTAAGTCGCTATGGTCAGATCCTGACACATTATAGGTCAAGCCGATCTTCATGTTAGAAATGACTTTGGAGGCCCGAAGAACCAGGTGGAGATTGATGCCATTAGGTACGATTGGGAACTGGTTTGGAAGCACCAGTGTGGTAGGAAAAGAGCCCCCCACCCAGAGCCAGCCCAACCTGGGGCCGAGTGGGGTCCTGGGAAAATCTCTTATGTCACTCACCTTCTGGATCCCCGGCTGTGAAGTGGGATCTGAGAGCCGAATTTATCAAGAAGACCAGAAATAACAGGTATTATATAAGGTATCTGATATATGCTTCAGGGTCTCAACAACTTATGGGTTTCTTTTTGGGGTGTTAGGAAAGAGGGCACCAGCCTTGCTAGGGATCCAAAGTCAAGGTTAGAGGAGCCGGCACAAAAGGGGCCTTGCGGACTGTGGCCCGTGTGTCCCAGCCCCGAGGGCCGCTCAGCCTCTCACGGGATGAGGAAGATTCTGAGCCAGAGGTGGGGCCGGGGTGGGTCCCACGGGATGAGCTGGCTGGGGGCTGGGGGGCTGCTGCCCAGCACAAGGATGTTGGGGGAGGAATGACGTACAGACCAGACAGCAAGATGACTAAATATGGGGTGGTCAGATGTGTGTGGGCTCATCCTCGATATCACTTTCGTGCTGCAACATAAACTCAGAGGACCAAGCACATGGAGCTGACCAGGGATGTGTTTATAACAGCTGTTGAGGAGGGAGGTGACTTGGATTCAGGCATTCCATGGGGTGACTCAGCTCGCACTCACTCCCACCACTCACGGACACGAGGAGGCCGTGGGCAGCAGGCGTCCGGGCCCCCATATCTCACAGACCCATGATCTCAGAGGGTCCACGGGCCAGATGGGCACCGGAAGCCACCAAGGTCACCACCGGTTGGAGTTGAGTGCTGGCCCGTTGCTTGTTCGACCTCTTCCTCGGCACCTCCGGGGGCGGGGACCTCACTTCTCTAAGGATGCCCATTCGTGGTGACCCTGGGAGCGGGTCGCAGGTCTTGTCCAGCTCCCACCCTCAGAGCTGGCACTGTCAGACTCCAGAAATGCTCATCCCCTTCTCTTCCACTCACCCTCAGCCTTTCCTGAGGCTTGAGCTGAGCCGAGGGGTCTGAGACGAAGAAATCCCAGCCCTGACCGGAGGGTCCCGGAGTCTAGAGAGGGCGGAAGGAAGGGAGCAGGTGGCAACAGTATCGTGCACAGGGCCCCACCAGGGGTGGGGCCATAGGATAGCTGGGCGGGCACTCACGCGAGGGGCTCCCGCCTGGGCTTGTGAGCGGGGGGCCGCATCGGGAGCGTCTGTAGGCTGAGGCGGGCAGAGATTTCTCTGACTCATGTCATCCAGATCAGATTGGCTGGAGTCCCCCTTCTCCCCCTGGGGGAAGTTCAAAGCTTTTCCGATATTCTTGGGGGTTTAGGTTCCCCTGGGCGCCTCTGGGCCCCGAGCCCTTGGCTTACCTCCCCACCCACATCCCACCTGTGCGTCAAACCTGACACGTACCAGGCTCCCTTGGTTTCTGCAAATGAATCAAAGGAGTCAAAGCTCACGCCACATGAGCACATGCATGCGTAGAAGACTCCCCCAAAGGTCTGTGGGGAGATGTGGGTGTGCATGGCACCAACCGCCTGGGGACCCTCGGGCCACCCTCACCTGGGTGCTCCCTGGCTGCTTGGCCCCAAGCGCCCGCTTGCGGCCATCCTATGTGCGTATGACTCTGTCTTGGCCCTTCTACTTGTCCCCCCGCCTCCCTGCTGGTCCCCGGAGGGAGGGGACCTCTTCCGCAGAGCAACGCCCTCTCCACATGCACCTGTCCAGACACCCTGTGCCCAGCACGACACTGAGACCTTTCCCCGAGCAGGATCGTTCCCCTTCGGTAGCGGGACGTTTGCGCAGAAGAGCGCTCCCGCTCTGGGACTTACTGCGCTCCTGGAGTGAGCTCGACCAGGCTCCCCTTGGGCCTTGTCCTGCTCCTCGGGCTGCACAGAACCAGCACGTCCCCTCCTTCCCCGGCAGAGGGCTGGGCCAGCATCGTGTCCTCACTCTGCCCCAGCCTCAAAGGGAAGTGACAGGCCAAGAGCAAGACAAGAACACTGGTTTCATGTGTTACGGATTCTTCCCACCCCAGCGGCTTGTCCAAGGTGCAGAGAGATTTGTCTGTGCCGCCCCTGTGGTCAGGAGTTTGAGCCAGTCCCTGTGGCAAGCGTTGGTGTTAAAGGAACCAGATTTTGTGTGGATAGAGGGCATTTCCTTCCTCCCTCCCTTCCTTCCTTCCTTCCTTCCTTCCTTCCTTCCTTCCTTCCTTCCTTCCTTCATTCTTTATATATTTCTGAGAGAGAGAGAGAGAGAGAGAGAGAGAGAGAGAGAGAGAGAGAGAGAGAGAGAAGGAGGGCCAGGGAGAGAGAGAACCCCAAGCAGGCTCCCTGTTGTCAGTGCAGAGCCGGACGTGGGGCTTGAGCTCGTGAACCATGAGATCATGGCCTGAGCCTAAATCAAGAGTCAGACGCTTAAACGACTGAGCCACCCAGGCGCCCCTCAGCGGGCGTTCCTTGAGCAGGCCTGCGGTTTGGGCTCTCATTTCCTTCCACCCTCCTGTGACAGGCAATTGCTTACGACTTGGGTCAGGGAGGGAGCTTGGACAGACCGGAGGCTGCTGTGCCCCTGGGAGTCTGCCTTCGGGTCCTCGCGGGCAGAAAAGCGAATCAGTCTGTCCGCAGCCCTGCGGTTTATGGCGTGCGCCCCTGCCGACCCCGTCAATTGTCCTGACACCTGGGGCGGCCCTGGGGACAGGGAGGAGGCACTGGTAGGGACAGGAGAGGAAGCTTTTCCCCAGGAACAAGGTGGAGATCGAAAGACCCGGAATCAGCAATGTGGCAACTGGTCCTTATTTCTTCCTTGTTCCCCAAGGGACAAAAGAGCCACTGAAACTGAAGGAGGGGACACCAGGGGTCTGGAAAGGTGGGCTAGGGCTCGGCTTTGTGGCCAGCTCCCCTTTCCGGTCTGGAAACAAGGATACGGGCTCAGAGAGCGCTCTGCGAGATTGAGGTCAGGGACTCTCTTCGGCTAATCCCCCTCCTTCCTTATTCCCATCTCCTTGCTAATCGTCCCCACAAGTCCAAGGGCTCGTCGGGGCCAAGAGCGTCACGCGGCTCGCCTCCAAGTCGGCAGCACTAAGCCTGGTGCGGCCCGCAGCGAACGTTCTGGAGATCCAGCAGGTGCCGGCCGCGTTTGATGGGTGGACGGCGCCCCCTCGGCCTCTGTGGACCCTGGCGGGTTGGAGCCTCACCCCTAAGGGGCCGAGATGCCCACCCAGCAGGGCTGGTGGAGTGAGAGCGAGGGGCTCAGTGAACGCACTGCTCTCCCGCTGCTGCGGAAGAGATCACCCCAAACGTAGCGGCTCAAAGCAAACCCCGTCTGTGACCTCAACGCTCTGCAGGTCAGAAGCCCAGGCATGCCAGCTGGCTCTCCACTGCAGTTCTCGTAGGACTGGGGCCGAGGCTGGGTTCTTGGCCGGAGGCTCTGGGGAAGAATTTGCTTGCCGACTCATTCTCGTTGCTAGCCGCACCACGTTCCTTGCAGTCACAGGACCAAGGTCCCCATCTGCTTGCAGGCTATGAGCCCGCTGCCACTCTTAGCTTGCAGAGGCCACCGCATGCCTGGGCACGTGCCCCCTCCACCTCCAAGGAACAACGGTGCATAGAATCCTCCCCTAGCTTCCAACAGTACCAACTTCTTCGTTTGCCTCCAGCCAGAGAAAACTCTCTCTAAAGGGCTCACCTGACGGGCCAGGTATCCTCCCGCCCCGTCCCAGAAACCCTTGCAAAGTCCCTTCACAGCAGGACCTAGGTTAGTGTTGATCGAATAACAAAGGGATGGGATGGGAATCTGGGGGTGTCTCTAGAATCTTGGTGATGTCAAATGCCTGGAAAAATGGCTGGCACACAGTAGGTGCTCAACTCAATCAAGAAACTGGAAAGGTGGTCCTGCACTCAATGGGCTCATGTAGATTAGAGGTGCCCGGCAGATATGGAGATTACTAGAAGCTGGAAAGCACAAATCCCAAGCATCCCTTGCATGGATAAGGCAGCCTTTTTGTGACCACGAGGAAAAAGACCAAGATCATTACAGAGACGAAGGCTCTGACATTCCCTGGGCAGTGAACCCATACCAGCACCACTGGGAAATAATGGGGGTGGGGGTGGGGGTGGCAGGGGACTGACCTGATCCAGTGGAATCTTTGAAAAAAAAACAACCGAGGATGGCTGTTCTGTGATGGTGGATTTTAGGGAACAAAATTTGAGAGACAAGTGTGAGGTCGCTGTGTCAGTCCTGGTGACTTAACCAGGGTGAGTGACAGAGAAGACAAGAGAAGTGGGGGATTCTAGACACTCTGCAGAGGAAGACAGTGGAATGTGCTGGTAGACTGGACGTGATTTATAGGGAAGAGAGGAAACTAGACAGACCCGGGAAAGCACGTGGGAGGGAGGTTGGATGGGGGTGGAGGGTGGAGATGCCTAAGGAAAGTAACAGTGGAGGCTCCAGCACGCAGGCATGTGTGCGGTCCGGAGCACAGGGGCAGCCCAGAGAGGCCGTGATTCTCTCTAGGAGCCAGCCTCTCCCAGAATCCCAGGAAGAAGGTTCACAGTGTGTGTTCTAGAAAGGGCAACGGGCTTGGCATGTTTAGTTAAGCAAGTGCCATAGATCACTTCTTCCCCTCCAGTCTGAAAGCTTCAGCCCAACTCAGGTCTAGTCCTTAGGGCCCAGAGAGGTCATGAGTCACTCAGCGTCACGGGCCAAGTAAAGGCCACCCGCCACATGGCCCCGTGGTTTACCCACGTATCTGGCCGCCTCCCCCGGGGCTCGTTCCCTTACCATTTGTCCTTTAGAAGGGCTAAGTGTTGCTTCGCCAACACATGAGATTCACCTCTACACTGTAGGAAGGAACAGAGGGGATTTTTAGAGAACAGAGATCTCTGGAATTTGTCCCATGCCTATAGCGTCCTCAGGGTCCCAGGCCTGGCATCGGCAATGGGGGGAAATTCTGTCTCCCCAGAATACAGGGTCTGGGAGGAGCAATGAAAAGTGGGGGTGGTTTGGAAGTCTAGAAGGGAGTTGGCATTCACAGCCATCGTGGTGCTCAAATGCCTGGCAGAGGGTCCAGGTGGGCACTGGGTTACAGGGAAGTTGCTGCATGCCCAGAACTCAATGCTCTGTGCTCTGACAGCCTCAGGGGCTCATCAACATGGTCCCCTTCCTCCAGGCAGTGGGGGATGGGGGGTGGGGAAAGTCCCGACTGGAGAGATAGGCGGCCTGGCTCCACCACATACTAGCTGTGTGACTTCAGGCAAGCTACCTGACCTCTCTGAGCCTTGGTTTGCCAGCAGTGAGGCAAAGACAATCATGCCTGTTGCACTGAATGGTTAGGAGTAATTAGCAAAGGGCCAGGTCATGGTAGGTGCCGAAAACAGCCATTCTTCCTTCCCCGCTTCCCATCGGCTGTCCATGGCTGGGACAATGACACTTGAGGTCTGACGCTTTCCCCGGGACCAGCCCCCGCAAAACGCCACCCGTGAGTTCCATCTCAGTGGCTATGCAGGTGCACAGGGGGACGAAGGTATCCAGCTTTGTGCTTGGGCCCACCCCCTGGGTGGAAGGATGCTGTTGAACCAGCCCCAGAGCCTCTGTCCTTGAACCCGGGGGTCCCAGAGATGCCTCGGGTGTCATGTGGACCACTGACCCCCATCCTAGGGAGAAAGACTCATACAGCGGGACCCTCCCTCATCAGCAACCTGGAAAGAAGCCGCTGTGAGGCCAGCACACGAGGCATGGCCTATGCCTTTCCTCCAATGACACGGCTTCCTCAAATCTGCTGCATTGTTTTCAGCCTCCGTGGCTTTAACCATTCAGACCCTCTCCCAGAGCCCCCTTCCCATCTTTATTTAGCCTGAGAGGTCTTACAAGCTGTTATGAGGCCGCTAGGACATGGCTTCTCCAGAAACACCTCCCTCAGCTGAAGGGTGGGTAGGGCTTGCCCTCTGGGCTCCCGTATCTCTGTAGGAGAGACCTTCTCACTGCCCTGTTTTAAAACTGTCTAGTTCAGGGGTGCCTGGGTGGCTCAGTCAGTTGAGCATCCGACTTTGACTCAGGTCATGGTCTCACGGTTCGTGAGTTCGAGCCCTGCGTCACAGCTCAGAGCCTGGAGCCTGCTTTGGATCCTGTGTCTCCCTCTCTCTCCCCTGCTCATTCTCTCTCTCTCTCTCTCTCTCTCTCTCTCTCTCTCTCTCTCTTTCACACACACACACACACACATAAATAAGCATTAAAATTTTTTTAAATAAATAAGAAAATAAAATTGTTCCGTTCACACCAGGTGGCTGGTGAGCCCCTCCGCGGAGCGGCGGGCTCTGATTCAGCCCCGCCCCGCATGCCCGGTCCAGGGCGAGGCACGAAACAGCTGCTCTGGGAATGCTCACAGACATGAACCCAGCTGCACTTGGCCTACTGAGGCTGAGATAGAGGCAGACCGACTCGGCGGACTCCTCGCCGTCGAGATTTAACAGCCTGCCAATGAAGTGTATTTTTTATGCCTATGAAATTATAGACAATTTGCAACCCTCAGGAAAGTATAAGGAGAAGAATGAGTAAGACTTCTCCCCACCCAAAGAGAATTCCTATTAATATTTGATTCGTTTGCTCTCAGACTTGACTTCTAATGCATCATTCCGTCTTGTATCGTTTGGCTGTAATCACTTATACGTATAACCCTGCAGACTCTCTTTCCCCGGCTTGTCTTCACTGTATCATAAGCGTCTCTCTTGAGGTTCTTGTAAATATCTTTTTTAAGAAATTAACATAATTGTGCCAGGTAGACTAGCCATTGTTTCCCGGACCGATCCCTGTTATTGGAAGGGAAGGTTGCCTCCACGCTGTCAGTGTTTATAAATAACGCCGTGATGACTCAGATGTATACACGGTGGGGTGTACGTTTGGAGATGCAGGGCCCACGCTATGCGGCTTGGGATCTGGCGGACTGAGCCCAGGCCAGGCATCAACCTCAACAGCCACACGTGCACCGTGTTTGACCCCGAGAGCACTGATCTGCTTTTGTTAACATCTTTTGATGTTTTTCTTTTAATTTTTTTAATGTTTGGCTTTTTCTTGAGAGAGAGAGAGACAGAGTGTGAGCAGGGGATGGGCAGAAAGAGAAGGAGACACAGGATCTGAATCAGGTTCCAGGCTCTGAGCTGTCGGCACAGAGCCTGACTTGGGGCTCAAACCCACGAACAGCAAGATCATGACCTGAGCTGAAGTTGGACGCTCAACCAACTGAGCCACCCAGGTGCCCTAATGTTTGTTTTTATCTTTCAGAGAGAGAGAGCGCCCGTGCGTGCACGTGAGCGAATGGGGGAGGGACAGAGAGAGAACGAGACAGGATCTGAAGAGGGCTCTGTGCCGAGAGCAGAGAGCCCAATATGGGGCTCGATCTCAGGAACATGAGATCATGACCTCAGCCAAAGTCAGACAATTAATTGACTAAGCCACCCAGGCACCCCATCTACTATTTTTTAAGTCTATTTATTTTATTTTGAGAGAGAGAGAGAGAGAGAAGAGGAGGGACGAGAGAGAGACAGAGTCCCAATTGGGCTCCACTCTGTATGCACAGAGCCTAACACGGGCCTCGATCTCACAACCATGAGATCATGACCTGAGCTGAGATCTAGAGTCAGATGGTTAATCAGCTGAGCCATCCAGGTGCCCCGATCTGCATTTTTTTTTTTTTGAAGTGGAGAATTCACATCCAAATTCTATTTGCCAGCTTCCTTTGAGGACTCCGAAGACTGGGTGACCCTGGGCGCTCAGTCCTGCGTGGGAACACCTGGAGGAAGGGGAAGGCCATCAGCAGGGCAGGGAGAGGTGAAGTCTCACTCCTGCACCCCAGGCTCTTGCTCTCCATTGCTCCCCAAACACGGAGGCCACGTGACAGCAACCATTTACCACCGTGCCTTGCTGGTGTCCTTCTCAACGAGAAGAGTGAGGTACTTCCCTAGACCTATGCTTCTTCCAAAAGTGGGAAATGAAGGGCAAGCTGAAAGGGCTTTGCATCTATAAAACACGGGAGAGATCCTCTCTTTGGTGCAGGTGAGGATGGCTCCTGATGCTTACTATGCAAAGCAAGTGTGCCTTTGTAGAAAGAACGCCACTAAAATAGACATTGTATGAAAGCTCATGACCAGTCTGGAAGGTTCCGGGTCCCCCGCCTGCTTCCTGCATCAGGGCTCTCTGCTAGGCGCCTGCTCACACTTCCACAGGCATCTGTCTGGTCGGGAGGCTCTGTACAGCCAGTGAAGACATCAGAACGAAGAAGCTGTGAACAGTGAGGACGTGTAACTTGCGGTCCAGAAATGGGAGGGGAGGGTGTGGGCACAGCTCAGGCCATGACTAATGCTCAGTCAGGGACCCAGGTTCCTTCCTGTCTCCTGTTCAGCAGATGTCAACCCAAAGCTGGTCCGTGTCCCGACCCCAAGATGGTGGCTAGTGACAACTGGGGGACGTGCCTCTCTATCCCCACTCACCAGACAAGACTGAGAAACCTCTTCCCTAACCCTGTGAATCCTTTCCTCCAGGCTGACCAGGCCAGCTTGGGACACAAGCCCGCCCTCTGCCAGATGGTGTCATCACCAGGGTGTGCTGAACGCTGATTGGTTGCATTAGCCGGGGACAGGGGAATGGATCTTGTGGGCCAACCTCACGTCCACCCGGACACCCACCTTGAGGCCTCCTGACTCTGCTCACCTCCGTTCTGGCTGTGATTTACATTTGCAGGGACCCGGGCTCAGCTCTTCATGAACAGAGGCTCATATTGAAGCTGGTTCTCCCCAAACCAGGCAACTGGTGGGTTCCCGTGTCCCCCCACACTGTTCCCCTCCCGCCCTGGGGCAGACAGGCTCCTCCCCTTCCTGGCACTGCCATTTCCTCACTCCTCAGTTCTTCTGAACAAGTCCATATTTCAAAATGTAATTTTTTAATGTTTATTTATTTTTTGAGGGAGAGAGAGAGAGAGAGAGAGAGAGAGAGAGGGCACTAGAAGGACAGAGAGAGAGATAGAGAATCTGAAGCAGACTCCATGCTGACAGCACAGAGCCCAAGGTAGGCTCTGAACTCACAAACTGGGAGATCATGACATGAGCCGAAGTAGGATGCTTGCTTAACCAACTGAACCACTCAGGTGCCCCCAATATGTAACTTTTGGATGGTGATGCCTAGGACACTGGGTGATTAAGGCAGCCCAACATGGGTTATAGAACAGCAAACATTTCAATGAACAAGAGTAGAGATAACGTCTCCCATTGGTTGCCTGATTCCAGGCAGTAGGATCTGTGCTAATTCCACCTGCACTTGG
The DNA here is from genome assembly GCA_004023785.1 of Mungos mungo. Lineage (NCBI taxonomy): Eukaryota > Metazoa > Chordata > Mammalia > Carnivora > Herpestidae > Mungos > Mungos mungo. The sequence continues at coordinate 35,372 of PISW01009561.1, read as the reverse complement.
GCTCTGCCTGCACCTTCCAGCTGGCATCCACTCGGGAACCCGGTTACGGAGCCCTGTGGGGGCCCAGCTTCCCTGATTTCCCAGTTCCGCACCTCGCACAGGTGACTCCGGGTCGGGAGGTTCTCCAGCCCCCGGCACAGCCTCTCAGCCCTCAGAGCCCACCTCCTGGGCCCAGACCATCTACAATCCAGGAAGTGGTGGCTGTGAACTTGATCATCCATGCACAAAGTCAGGTCTTAATAGCTGCCTTCCCGAGGCTAATGTAATTACGACTTGGCCACCATTCCCCTGCAGAGGGACGGTCTCTGGAGATCTCTCTAAATGCCCATTAGGCCCACAGCCAGGGCTGGTTCCCTTGGAAAATGCTCTTTCACCCGTGGCGGTGGGAGAAGTCACAGAATATTGGAAGTGGAGAGGGCGATCCGGCGATCTGTGAGGCCCGGCCTTGTGGTGCCTGCACAGGGCTACCTGGGACACTGGTCCAAAAGAAGACTTCGCGGGCTTCTGTGCCCATCCCCGGATTAGGCCCATTGTGCAGACACCCAGTGTACCTTCAAACTGCAGGCAGATACTACAGTTGTTGAGCGCATGGTATTGACGGTGTTGTTCAGACCCCAGGAAAACCTCGGATGGCAGGTCGCGTGTTCCGTGAGTGTTCTGCAAGGTGAGCTAACACTTCTAATAAAACTTAACTTGATAAGTGTGCGATGTCTTGTGATATGAGTTGCCGAATGTCCCATAATCACAAATGAGCCAACGGGTCCTTGAAATTTGCTTTGATACACAAGTGCTTTGGGTTGCAAGCGTGTTTCTGGAATGAATTATGCTCACCAACCGAGGGGTTACTGCGCGTCTGGCTTACTGGACTTTGTGTGGAATCGTTTTCGTAGTCGTCCAGAGAGAGATAATAAACCTCCTTTAATATTTTTAAAAAATTTTTGAGAGACAGAGAGACAGCACAAGTAGAGGAGGGTCAGAGAGAGAGGGAGACACAGAATCTGAAGACAGGTTCAAGGTTCTGAGTTAGCTGTCAGCACAGAGCCTGACGCAGGGCTCGAACCCATGAACCGTGAGATCATGACCTGAGCTGAAGTTGGAAGCTCAACCTACTGAGCCACCCAGGCGCCCTATTAAGCCTTCAGATGAAGCTAGGTTTCCCTGCCCAAAACACGCTTAAAACCCGGTACCCTGCTTTTCAGAAATGGGCAGAGGAAGGAGGGGGGCCTGGATGGCTCAGTCGGTTAAGTGTCTGACTCTTGGTTTTGGCTCTGGTCCTGATCTCATGGTTTGTGAGATCGAGCCCCATGTTGGGTTCTGCACTGACAGCAACGAGCCTGCTTGGGATTCTCTCTGCCTGCCTTCCGGTCTCACCGTTCAGCAGGCAGGGTGCTCCAGGTGTCCTTGAAGAGTCTCCTTGCCAGTGAACGGGCACCCAGAGTATGAGGAGTGTCACAGAGCAGGACTCACCCCCTCAGCCTTCCCTCGAGCAGGACAAGCCACACCCAGTTACCCTGGTGCTTGGGAAGAGCCCCATTGGACAGCAAGTCAAGAGTGCCACTTGCCAGGTGGCAGTTTTGAGCAGGCAAAACACATGCTCCTGCCATGTCGACCTTGGGTTTCTGGCTATTTCTCAAGTAGAAATAGACAGAGAGAGGGAAGCAATAAAATCCTGTGATATCACATAGAACACGGGCTCCTTTCCAATTTCTCAAGAGGAATTTGAGATTATGTTTGGATAAGTAATGGGAGTTTCAGGACAAGTGAGTGGATGTGGGGAGGCCTCTTGGAAGACCGATAACAACGTGGCTGACAACAGTTAACGCTGATTGATTTATACCGTCATTGCCAAGCGTTCGGGCAACTCTTGGGTGGCCTCCAGGCTCTCGTCCTTGGCATCTGCCCAGACAGCTGGGTAGGGCGCCGTTTTCCCCTCCCTCACGTCTAGAATCAAGCTCATCTGCAAAATCCTGCTCCAATGCCTCCTCCTCCTTAAAGCCTTCCTTGATTTCCTTCACAGAGTTGCTTCACCCACTTCCCCGCTCAGCCAACCCGTCACCGTCCGACGCGAGTTTGCTCATATCCTACTTTAGTGTAAAATGATGGAAATACGCACAGGCTCTGGACACAGACTCAGGATTGTATCCTGGGTCCACCACAGTTGGCTTTAGGATGCTGAGCTAATCGTCCAACCTTTCTAAGCCTTGGTCTCCTCACCTATAAAGCGGAGTTAATAATAGGGACTTCCTAGTGAGTTCTTGGGGGGACCAAAGACATGGTGCCTGTGTAGCCCAGAAGAGGCGTTGCACGGATGCTGGGGGCTGTGACGCGGATGTGGGTGACAGCGATCATGATCCCTGGGTTCATTCTGCCCTGAATCAGAGTGGTTCTTTTCACCTGTGTCCCCTTCTAAACTGTATCCTCTGAGGAGAAAGAAATTGTGTCTGATGTCTGTATCCCAAACCTCTACCGTGTACCTAGAACACGGATAGCGGTTAGCACTTGGCAAATGCCTGTTAAAATGCAAAGAAAGATGAACCAGCCCCTAAAACCTGGCACGAAAGCGTGTTTCTTTCTCAACATCGTAAAGGGCCCCCGATTTCTGCAGCGAGCCCGAAGGATCGGCATTCTGTCGAATACATATTTTCAGATTTCTCTAATGTGTTTGCCTGAGCCGCTGCATGCCCAGGGGGGGGAAATGTGAGGTCAGACTTGCTTCTTCCTCACATCTTTGAGTTCTTGCTGGTGCCGTGCCCTTGCCGAGTGCCAGGATGCAGGGTGGGGTGGCCGGTGTCAGAAGTTGGCTCTGGTCCACTTACGTAACACATCCCCCTTCCCCACGCTGGGTGGCTGGGCAGGGCAGGGACGGAGAGATGGCCCAAGGCCAATCTCCCACACCACCCATTTAATGGATCGGCCCGGAGGGAGCTGGCTGGCCTGTTTCCCCATTCTTGGCACACTGCCCCCAGAAGTGTTTGTTTTGCGATGTCCAGGGTAGCTGCAGGCCTGGAACAATGGTGAATGATTTATTTGGGAAAGGGTATTTGAGTTTCAAATTGTTGCTAAGCACATTAAATAGCTGTGTGCTTCCTTCTCGAGCCCAGCCAGTGGTTTCCAGATACATCCAGGAAGAATTTCACTTAGTTCACATGATTTTGCAAGGTGCTGTTTTATCTTTCCCCTCCATCTCTCTCGGTCCCCTTGGATAATTGTCATGGTGCCCCTCGACCTTCTAGCCGCGGGTGGTCAACACTAGGTATATGTTAAAAAATTCCGTAGATCGAGAGTTCCAGAGATCCGTCACAAAGGAGCCCTAGTCCATTCTGCTTTAGAATCCTAAGGCTATTAAATTAATCATGAACTAAACAAATTCTTCCCTTGGGGGGATGAGTTTTCAGTAAAAATCCAAACAGAGAGTTAGAAGCACTTGTTTGCCCAGAATGACTCAGACACAGGCCAGGAGTTGACTGATACCCTCATTAAGCTAAGGAATATTTTTTGTCCATGTTTTTAAATAAAACTTTTGATAATTTATTATGCTATCTTATACTCTTGCCTTGGGTTTACAATATATCATGAGCATTTTAGATCATTAAATAGTTTATTCTATAATCGTCTTTCATGGTTACAGAGGATTTTTTGTTAAATGACTACTCCGTAATTTATTCATCCAAAATATTATTGTTGGATGTTTGGAAAAATCTTCTCTTGATGCAAATTCATTACTTTATTTGCCAAATGTCCAGTAAACATCACCCACTTGCCGGGCCTTCAAAGGGTAAATAAAGCACAGTCTTGGCCCTTAAGAAGCTCATAGTCTGGGAGGGAGGATTTTATGGTCGACGGTATTGGAGCGAGAATTCTCCCCACAGACACGATGGACACGTGGAGACACAGCCTAACTTCTCTAATGGGTGGGGACTGTCCCTAAGCCTGCTCTCCCCTCTCCCCCAAAGTGCTCCGACCCTGAGCTGCACCTGTTGGAGGTGGAAAGCTCACACTGGGCCAGAAGCCAGCATCTTCCTCTCCTTTTCGACCTCCTTCTAAGGCAGTGGTTCTTAACTCCTCTGTGGGTTGCTCTCAGTGGGTAGACTCTAAAAATCCCACGGAGTGCCTGGGCGGCTCAGTCGGTTAAGCCTCCGACTTCGGCTCAGGTCATGATCTCACAGTTTGTGGGTTCAAGCCCCGCGTCGGCTCTGTGCTGACAGCTAGCTCAGAGCCTGGAGCCTGCTTCAGATTCTGTGTCTCCCCCTCTCTCTGACCCTCCCCTGCTCGCTCTGTTTCTCTCTGTCTCTCAAAAATAAATAAAAAAATAAAAATCCCAATGCCCACAATGATCATTGATAAACCAGGAATGGGTCTCAAGCACCGAATACTGAACAATCTAGCTCTCAAAAAATATGCATGCTGATCTATGTACATCAGTTTATCACAAATTTTACCAGTATAAAGGACGGGTAAAACACAACTTACAAAATCACTTAAAATATGCAATACTCTTTCTTGTAAATTCCAGAACCAATGATTTTTACAGGAAACTTGCGCCAAACCATAATCAACCTGCGGTTGCAAACGGCAAAGAAGATAGGTCTGCCGTGCACGATGATTGAATTGGGTCATGGGGTTTGCGTCTGGGAAGAATATTCTCTCTGTTTCTTGGTACTATTCACAATATAACAGCTAAAAACACGACACTCTCTGAAACATCACCTGCATTATTAAGATTTTCTCCATCGATGTCTTGAGTGAAGATAGTCAACAAGATAACAAACCTAGCTCTAGTGTGAAGTATCTGCCAATTCCTGTGGCCAAAATTATCCCAGGGCCAATTTCGAGTGACTGGTGAGACGTCACTGAAGGCTGACAGCCTTGGAGGAGACGCACGGTTTCAGCCATACTGATGTGACGGACCTAGGTGACCCCAGACACACAGGTCACATGTAGCAAAATAGTTAGAAAATGAGGACTTTTGAGTATTTTCCACCATTATTCTAAATATAATTTACTTACCGTGAACCAGCTTGAGAATAAATAAAATTAAAAAAATATACAATGTAATAGACATTTATGTCGTTTAATGTTTGAGAATCTCCATGCAAAACACCTGACCTTGTGATCATCAGCTCACACAAGCCGGTAGAAGCCAGCTCTCCCACTGCACCAGGTCCAAGCCTGGGGGGGCGCTGGGATCTTTCCAAAGCTTCCCTGGGGGGTGGGGGGTTCTGACGTCCAGCTCAGGGTACAGGTTCTTTTGTGATTTGCTTGTTGTTTGTTCTGGTTTTGTTTCTGTTTTTTACTGATGAATTCTTTAGGGCAATTTAAAAAATAATCCCTTTGTACACACTTAGGTTGACACCTAAAACTCATCTTAGGTTGAGATAGTTGCAAAGTTGTAAATAGTGAGATTTTATTTTATTTTATTTTATTTTTGCTTGTTTTGAGTTTGATTTTTTGATTTTGATCTTTTTTTATTAATAGTTTATTACCAAGTTGGTTTCCATATAACACCCAGTGTTCTTCTAAAATTGAACCAATTTCAGCTCCTTCCTGAAAGCATCCCGTGGACCTTGAGAGACCTTGAACTGTTAAGAGGATGGGGGTTCAGGTGCGGTGGGGGGGAGTCATCAGGGGTCATCCGTTCTGTTCCCAGATGCCTTTCCAGATGCACCACAATTTGATTCTTGATTTTATAGCTTCCTTCTTCTCCCTCACTTCCCAGAAACAGTATTATAAAAAACACCTCCGGGGCGCCTGGGTGGCTCAGTTGGGTAAGCCTTTGACTCTTGATTTCAGCTCAGGTCACGATCTCACAGTTGGTGTGTTCATGTCCCACTTCAGGCCCCATGCTGATGGCGCAGAGCGTGGCTGGGATTCTTTCTCTCTCCTCTCTCTCTGCTCATCCTCATGCTCTCTCTCTCTCTCTCTCAAAAATAAATAATAAACATTTTAAAAACTTCATTCTAAACCTAATAATAATAATAATAATAATAAAGTATCCCATGACATCTAAATGCCATAGCAATTTGATATGTAAGAGATGAAAAAAAATCTTTCTTCTTTATACCTTCTAGGTTCCTGGCGAGGGCTCTATAATAAAAAAATTAGCTAGAGGAAACCAGAAATTTATTAACAGGTGGACCTCATACATGCATGGCAGAAACTCAGGGGTGAATAGCTCTAAGGGGTGGCTAAAACTTGGGCTCATCTGGGATCTTTAAAAAAAACAGTGCATTTGTAAAGAGATTTGTAAAGGACCAAGGTTTCAGGCCCCACGGGCAGCAGACTTCAGGAAGGTAAACAAACGGGGGAAATGAATGGAGGAAAGGTTGTGCGTGGTTTCCTCTGGTGCTCGCTCTGCCTGATGAGTCTAGACCTGTCTCCAGGACAGGAAGATTTACGCCCAGCCATGAGCCAGAAAGAGAGTGGGCAGAGAAGGCTCTTCCTGCATTGGCTTCATCGTAATTGCCTGTACCTCAAAATAATTCTTACGTCAAAGAGACAAGTTTTGGCATGACGTATTCTGGCTTCCTTCTATATCCGCTATGGAACATTTATATGAATACATAAATAATTCATTGTCAAACATTATACATTTTATATACTTTTTTCTCCTTGAACTCATATGTCCACGCCACGGCTCTCCCCAAAACTGGGGTTCGGTGTAATAAATATAGTCCTTCCCTGTTATGAAAGTACAGATGTACGGTAGAGCCTTGGATCGCGAGCAGCTTGTTCTGCGAGTGTCCACGAGATGAGCAAACATTTCTGATACATTTTAACTTGATAAATGAGCAATACAAGTAGTTCTTGACGCCGAGTGTCACATGATCACAGCTGAGCCAACGGTTCTTGAAGTTCGCTTTGATATACAAGTGTTTTGGATTAGAAGCATGTTTCTGGAACGAATTATGCTCACAAAGCAAGGTTTTACTGTTAATGGAAATGCAGACGATCATCATTCCCTCTGAACATAGGCACTACGTGTAAAGAGGCTTCTGAACAGAGTTGTCATGATCATGAGCTCACAATTGATTAAGCAAGAGAATATCTTACAGGCTATGTTAATTACCAAACAAAAAAATGTAAAATGTTACTGGAAACGCATCTTGTGATGGATGCCTAATGACTTTCTCCCCCCATTAGTTCATGCATCTGTGGACGTGTATTACCGCAAAAATTGGTGCGGGACCGGCTTCAGGTCTCTGCTATTTTGTCTTTATCGATGCTAAGCTCTGACCAGCCTTTCTTACATAAACAAGTAGATGGGATGGAAGGAGCTTCGCTCCAGCGTCATCAATTCTTCAACCGTCTTCTCAGTTATTTTCCAAAAGACACAGTTCTCTCTTGTCAACGATGCTTTTTAATACCCTATCCGCACAATTAAGTCATTCTTCAAGTTAGTTGGAGGAACTAGAAGCCATCTCACTAACATGATAGCAATCAGACGTGGGTATTTTGGGCTGTCCCTTTGTTTCGCACTCTGAGGATTGACAGTCCAAGACGAGACCCACAGGAAGAGAGGCCACGGGTCTGCCTTTCCTTGGTGAGGTGGGAGAAAGCTCGAGGAGAAGGACAGAGGCTGCCTGCTTCAGGGACTGGAGGCGAGTTTCTCAGGTAGATCTGCTTTAGGAAAGAGTCAAGTGGATGTTGAGAATCTGAAAATGTATTCCCTTAAACAAGGCTTGCCTGAATATCCTGTGGGTGATTTCCTTGTGCCCCAAGGGCATCGCAGCCCAGTTTGAAGAAGGCTGCTCTAGACGCTTCTAGAGAAACAAGGAGGTGGGGGGCGCCCCAAGGCTGCCTCAACCCCAGCTCCAGCAGGTGCCCTCCTGTGATCCGGGTCCAGCGAAGCCTGTTGCCGGGGTGGGGATGGGGCGTCCCCTGTGGGGCGGCCGCATCTGGGGGATGTCAGAGCTACGGCTCTAAGAACCGTCATTTCCTGGACAGTTTTTTCATGGAAGGCCAGAAAACTCTGCTCCTAGCAGGGACAGAAGCCATCAAATCCCGTGCCTCGGTTTCCCCCATTTTCAAGTGGGATTTGCAACGCCAACTTCACAGCGCTGCTGTGGGACAAAATGAGCCAAGAATGCTTTGGTGTTTTGGGAGCATCAGGCACGATTCAAGCCCCGGAACGTGGCTCTCCCCCAGGCCAGGGGAGGAAGCAGAGGGCCGTCAGAGGAAGGAGACTCCACGTTTGCTGGGGACAGCTCTGCACGCTCCGGAAGAGTCAGCCCACCCTGGAAAGCAAGGCAAGTTGCAGGGGCCCAGCCTGGCTTTTCCACGCCCTCCTGCAACCTTGCTTCCCAGGCTCACCCAAGGGGAGCGAGCCCGTGTCTGATTTTGCAGATGCACACGGTGCGCGAGGTTGCACGCTGGCTGGTAGGTTTTCGCCAGGCAGAAATGCCAAGTTTTGGGATCCAGTAGAAAAGATGAGCCCAAAGTGTATCCCTTTGTGACATTGACCCATTTTGTATCTAGTCCAGCAGGTCCTTCTAACCTTAAAAAATACGTATTTAAAAAAACCCAGTTCCTACACACCCCAGCTCTATCACCTTCCTCATAAATAAACGGAATAAATCTTTCACTGTGTTCACTCTGGTACTTTCTTCATTCTATATTTTGATGAGAATCGTGTTTTAAATTTGTTGTAAGTTATACCTGGACAGTGTTCAGGACCGGTTGTGCATATATGATATGATATGATACAGATAGATATAAATTTGCTTTTGAGCTTATTTAACTCTCTTGGCACTCTTGGAAATAGTATCATATCCCCATTCTACAGATGAAGATGTGGAGGCCATTCTACAGATGAAGAGTTTGCCCAAGTTGCCCTAGACCGTGAACAGTAACAAGGGATAGCGGGGATCCTTGAGGTCTTGGGGCACCTTATTTACATTTGGCTGAAACAGGTGAATTAAAAAAATTTTTAAAAATCTTTCTTTATTCTTGAAAGAGAGACAGTGTGTGAGCAGGGGAAGAGCATAGAGAGAGAGGGAGACACAGAATCAGAAGGAGGCTCCAGACTCCGAGCTGTCAGCACAGAGACTGGTGCGGGGCTTGAACCCACAAACTGCGAGATCATGACCTGAGCCAAAGCCGGACACTCAACCAACTGAGCCACCCAGGCACCCCTGAAACAGGTGAATTTTTAATGCCAAACTCATGACCCCTCCCACTACCCTCAGCCTGATCAGGTGGCCCAGGCTGTGTGAACTTGCCCTTCTCTGGGCTCCTGCACTTCCAGTTGTGGGGTTATTTCACCCATGCTCTTGCCAAGTCTGTTGGCTCAGATCACTGACGCAGTGGCCCCTGGGGGCCACCGAGGACTATGTCACTGCTCACAGGCTCCAGAACCTGCCTGAGCCCGTTTCCAGAGGCTGTGCCTTTAGACGCATCAAATTAGCCAGCGGATGGGATAAACTGCCCTTGACGCCCCTCTGTGAGGACCACGCCGATCCGGGCCCCCTCCCCCTCCCCCAGCACCCCGCTGGCCAGGCGCGTGAGCAGCAAGGGCTCTCAGATTGCCCCAGCCTCTGCTGGTGGGACCCGTCAGCCTGGGATGCTAGAGGCAACCCAAGCCCCTGATGGCCCGATGTGACAGAAATGTCCCTTTTCAACCAGGGACCCAGATGTGGGTGTGCATGTGTGCGTGTGCGTAAATTCAAATGAGGTTCTACAAAGTTTTAGATCCTGAGACCTGCTCTTTGCCCTCAATGACAAAACACAAATATCATTTCGTATGATTACATTTCCTCGTCCATTTATACTGTATAATGTTCCCCTGTATGGATGCTTCCACACTTTAACAAACCCCTCCTGGAGGGCATCGAGGTTGTTTCTAGTGCTTTGCCATTACACACAACGTTGTGGTTTCTAACAAGGCGAGATGTAACGGAGTTAAATACAGACCTATTGTATGAGCCCACCCCACCCCCCTGCACTAGTCAAAATTACAGACGCTCTTTGTCTAGTGCCCACTGCGTGTCAGAGCTGTGCCGGGGCTACACCCCTGCAGAGCGGTGCTGTTACCCCCACCACACTGTCCCCAAAGCGGACCTTCCGGGACTTCCAGTAGCTTCCGGCAGTCACACCACGCAGCTCAAGAAGACCCAGAGTTTGAACTGCACGGTCCCTCAGATTTCAGAACCCCAGATCCTCACACGGAGGAATCTGCTAGGATGAGTATATTAGTCATCATTTTTATTCTCTTTATTTTGTGCTGCTTTGATATCTTGGGACCTCGCGGAGCTGGGAGGGATGGTCCAGCCCAGGGCTGACTATTTCGTAAGGATAGCAAACGACTTGCCGGTGAGTTGAGAGCCCATACCTCCACCCACCTCCTGGATCAAACTCACACACCAGGGTCAATCTATCCCTGCCCTAAATCACCCCAGGGCCCAGTTCCGAGCCACCGGGGACCACCCCTGCAGCCTGGAGACCGCCAGACATGTCCAAGCTGTCCAATCCTAAACTCAATGTACCTACCCTGCCTCGCCCATTCTCTTCCCACAAGAACCATGGAGAGGGCTGGGGCCCGTCCTCCTCCCTACTCCTGTCTCCTGACCCCCCTGCTCCTTCCACATGTGGCCCTGGGGGACACAACATGGCCTGCCCCTTTCTCTGGGGGACTGCAAGTCATTGGCTGCTCTTCTGAGGCAGGGGTAGACCAGTTGTCTCTGTGTCTGTCATCTTACCAGACTTGATTAAAAATTAAGTCCTGGGTACTTTTTAAAATAATGAGGAAGCCCCTTGGGCTCTGGCTGGGGACAGGGACGACCCACCCCAGGAAAGCTAATTCTCACAGCCCGTGCTCACACTCCTGTGGGTTTGATGGGCTGAAGAGAGGACTCAATGCCAGCACGAAGGCCCGTGAGCTTTGTACATTCTTCTGGACCCTTGTGGCTGTGTGCTCGTGACGGCTCTGACATTAGGGTGTCTAATAATGAGCACCCCGTCAACCTCCCGCAGATGCAGGTTTGGTGCTCCCACTGAGACAGAGGCAGCTGTCATATGAGAGGAGTGGGGAGGGGAGGTCGCTGAGACCTCAGCAGTCCTATGTGAGCAGGGTTGAGGGATAGATCTGTACTGCTACGTCATACACCCTGGGTCAGAGCTGCTGGTGGGGACTAGGCTCAGGGGAGGCAAATTCAAATTTTTTAAAAATGTTTTTTATTTATTTTTGAGAGACGGAGAGAGATAGCGTGAGCAGGGGAGGGCCAGAGAGAGAGGGAGATACAAAATCTGAAGCAGGCTCCAGGCTCTGAGCTAGCCATCAGCACAGAGCCTAATGCAGGGCTTGAACCCATGAACTGTGAGATAATGACCTGAGCCGAAGCCGGACCTTTAACTGACTGAGCCTCCCAGGTGCCCCGGGGAGGCAAATTCAGAACCAGCTTGACTACAGGCTCCAAAGTCCATGTTCACATTCATAGACCGGGAAGCTCATCCAGGAAGAGGTGGAGCAGGAATAACTAGAAAGGCAGAAGTATTTTTAATGTCCAAATGGTCCAAATGAGGTTGGGGGCCATTCCAAGCTCTTTCTGGAAGTTTAGTATACTTGGGGAGGGGTGCTGGAACCGGCTTCTATAGGCTTACAACAGTGTATGGTACCTGTCTTCCCAACCCTGCGTTTGTGACGTCAGGGTGGTGGCCTGAATGTGACCGTGGTGGGAATATTTACATCATGGCCACCAACAATTGCTGCAGATCAGGATGCCTTTTTCCCCCACCAGAGATGGTTGTTAGTTAAGCATTTATCAGCACATCTCTGGCAGTAGTAAGGGTAGAGGAAAGGCACATAGGAGACCTAACAAACAGCTCCCAAAACGTGAAGTGGGTTTTGAAAGTTCTGCACCCGAGCCAACTGAAAGCTAATCGTAACCCATGCAAGAAAGATCACTGTTTTTGGTGAATTCAGCATTGAAAAATGAAGAAAGAAATAACATGGGCTTGGGGCAGCTGGGTGGTTCAGTCGGTTACGCGTCTGACTTCAGCTCAGGTCATGACCTTGTGGTCCATGAGTTCGAGCCCCATGTTGGGCTCTGTCTTGACACCTCAGATCCTGGAGCCTGCTTCAGATTCTGTGTGTCTCCCTCTTTCTCTGCCCCTCCCCTGCTTGTGCACTCTCTCTCTCTCTCTCTCTCTCTCTCTCTCTCTCTCTCTCTGTCTCTCTCAAAAACAAACAAACATTTAAAAAATTTTAAAAGAAAGTAGCGTGGGCTTAAGAGTCGGATGGGTCTGCCTGGACATAGACCCGAGGTCTACCCCTCTCAGTTTGTGACCTTGGGCACATTGAGCTTCAATGTCATTTGTATGAAGCAGGATGGCAGTCTCCGCCTCTTCACAGGGCGCATTTGGTGAGCCAGGCATCAGGATACACTGCCTCTACTCCTCACATGCCTTTAATGGATGTAGAAAAGCATTAATTCACTTAGTCGATAAAGATTTCTTGGCCACCCACTAGGTACAGTGTGGTAGGTAATGTGATGCCCGATACGCCAGCAGTATTGCGGAGTGTGCGGGCAGAGCGCACCTTTGCTCAGTGACGCTATACGCAGGCCTCGATGGCTCCAGTGAGCCTTACCTCCCGGCGTTCGCACTCCTGTGCGTTTCCCTCCCACGGTCTCAGAGTTGTTCTGTGTGACCAACAGCATGTGACAGAGTAGTGGTAAGTCACTTCCCAGATCTGGTTACAGAAGCTTGCAGCTTCGGTCTGGGGTTCTCTACCCTGAATCATTCACTTGGGGGCTTCAGGTGCCATGTTGGCAGGCCCCTGTGGCAAGGCACTGACAACACACGAGGGTGCTCACGACTGGGTTTTCCAGCCCCGGTCCAGCCTTCGGATGACTGCAGCTCCGGCTGACAGCTTGACGGCAGCCTCCAGAGAGACCCTGAGCCAGGCCCACCCAGCTAAGCCCCTTCCAGGTTCTGGCCCACAGAGACTGCATGAGATCATAAATACTCATCTGTTGAAACTGCTGAGTTTGGGGGTAATTTGTTATGCAGTGACAGCTAACACAGACAAGTCTAAGGATTTGAAGCTAGAAAAGTACCACGTAATAACTTTATGGATGAGGAAACACAGCGATATAACTTACTCAAGTAGGGGGGCATAGAGCACTGGAGAGGAGGGAAGTCTTAGAAATCATTTATCCAACTGCATCATTAAAAAAGACAATTAAAAAGGAATATTAAATAGCCTTGCAGCATCAAAAAAAAATCCCTCCTAATGCCATTCCCCCATCATGTCAACTGTCTGCATTTCTCCCTGGTGCCTTTCACTCTTCAGCTATAAGCTGGGTAGTTATTATTCTAATGCACATGCAATTTGGTAGCCAATTTCTTAAATTTTACATTGCTTCATTTACCTGGTATCATCTCTCTACACAAATATCGCATTGGTCATTTAAAATCTGTTGTATTCCACAAGATCAGCGACTCATGTTTCGTAGGCCTTCTAGTAGAATAACGTTTCTGTCGTGGGTATGAACAGCATTCTGGAAACACCTGTATACGAGATCTTTCCAATTTCCCCAGTCATTTCCTTTCAATACATTCCTAAGAGTGGAATTAATAATGATATGTTTTGACTCTTCATATATAGAGAAGGGGTGCCAGAAAGGATGTCTTAATTTTCTTCATCTTCCATTTCTGACATGTCTGGAGGTCCAAGGAGGTCTCCCTAGGGCATCTGGCCCATAATGATCTGATTGGTCTCTGGGAAAAAAAACCTCACCTTGCAGGGGGGGCTGAGCCAAAGAAACAATGAGCATTATTTATTGACAGCCTGCTGTATTCCAGACGTGTTACATTCATGACTCTCATGGCTACAACTCTAATAGGTATCTGGGTGCGTGTGACAGGGATGTCGGTACACCCCATCGTACAAATGGGGAGAGAAAGCCCACATGACTGGTAAGTGATAAAACTCGCAAGCCAAACCCAAATCTGACAGAGTCCAGTGTTTTCCTTACTACGCAACACTGTCTGGAAGTGAACTTTTATTGCTCATCGCTGTTCTATTTTGTGACTACCTTGACTCCCGACCCCCTTCCATTGATGTGGCCTGGAGACACCAGGTCACAAAGGTGTTGCCCCTTCCAAAACTCATGTCAGTTTCCGCTTCCAGTGATGCATGCTTGCATATATTGAACAGTAAACTTATCTGCACAGGGTTCTTGATCATTTCCTTCATTTCCTCTGATTTAAGGCAAACCCCTCAATTTCAATTTGAAGTGCAGGAGCTCGGAAAGGTCACCCAGGGAGTTACTGTGCAATTCCAGCTCAGCCAGCCCCACCCAAATATCCCACGTTACCGTTTTGTCCTCCCGTAGCCTCCCCCGCTCCCGCCTACCAGTTGCATTCCCAGGAGAGGCTGAAAGTAGCCCCTTCTCCACAGTTCTCAGGAAAACTGATTGGGAATCAATATGTCCAAGAGTCCCTCCTTTGTAAAGCCAGCCAGGGTGTGACTAATCCTACACAGAAAAAGCCAGGGACACCAACCGCGGCGCACTTTCGCAGGCCACAGGAAGCCTGGACGGCAGCCGCTGCCAGCCTTTGAAGTGTCTGTTTCCTCCAACTCCAGGCTCTGGGGCCGCCGTTCCACCTCCCGTCTCTGGCGAGTCAGATGCCTTCAAAGGAGAATGTCTCCCTATATGGTGGTTGTTTTTCCAGCCTCAGGCTGGTTCCCAAAATAGGTGCTGGGGAAGTGGCTCTTTTTTACTCATCAAGGGAAGGGCGTCTTCCAGAAAAGATGAAGGTAGCCTGGGATGGGACTAGGGAAGGGGAAGGAAGAGCGACAAGCAGACCTTTGGGGTTGGTCATTAAGGGTGTGTGGACTCCAAACCCATTAATCAGATGTGAGGAAGGGGACGGGCAGTCCTGAGGGGCCATGACTCGTTCCATAGGGGCTTTGTTTCGTCCTGAGGAGATCCTGGAATTTTTCTTCCCCTTTTCTTTTTGTAATTAGGGTGAAATGCATGATAATATCAAATGAGCCATTTTAAAGTGGGGAATCCAGTGACATTCATTACATGCACGTGGTTGGACAACCACCACGTCTCCCTAGTTTGAAAAGGAAGGAAGCCCCGCTCCCACCCTGCTGCTCATCCCACCCCAGCCCCCGGCCGTCATCCTGTGCATTCATTCCGTGTCTACGATTTATTCATTCTGGACATTCTCTGTCAATAGAATTATATAACATGCGTCCTTTTGTGTTTGATTTTTTTTTCACCTAGCATAATGTTCTCAAGGTTCACCCATGTTATAGCATGGTCTGCCCCTCATGCTTCTTGAAAAAATTGATACATAGTTGGGGCACCCGAGTGGCTCAGTCAGCTGAGGGTCTGACCTCAGCTCAGGTCATGATCTCACAGTTCGTGCATTTGAGCCCCACGTCGGGCTCGCCACCCGTAGCTTGGAGCCTGCTTGAGATTCTCTGTCTCTTTCTCTCTCTGCCCCTCCCCTGCTCACTCTCTCTCTCTCAAAAATAAACAAAGGTTGATACATAGTTGACATATAACATTATATTAGTGTCTGGTGTACAACATAAGAATTGGATATTTTATACATTGTGACGTGTTCACCACACTGTCTACTTAACATCCATCACCAGACACAGTTACAAATTATCTTCTTGTGATGAGAACCTTTATAAAGTTTATTTATTTTGAGAAAGAGAGAGAGCACAAGGGGAAGAAAGTCAGAGAGAGAGCGGGAGGGAGAGAATCTCAAGCAGGCTCCATGCTATCCGTGCAGAATCTGACTTGGGGACGGAACTCACAAATGGTGAGATCATGATCTGAGTCAACGTCAGATGCTTACCCGACTGAGCCACGCAGGTACCCCAGGGTCATATGGTATTTGTCTTTCTCTGTCTGACTTGTTTCACTAAACATAACATCTTGGTTCTGCATCGTTTTTTATAGCTGAAGAATATTTCATTTCTTTTATCCATTTATCCACTGATGGATATTTGAGCTATTTCCTCGTCTTGGGTATTATGCATAGTGTTGCTATGAATATGAAATAAGTACGGGTACTTATTTGAGTGTCTGATTTCAATTTTTTTAGGTACACTCCTAGAGGTAGAATTGCCAGCTCATAAGGGAATTCTATGTTTAATTCTTTGAGGAACCATCAAATCGGTTCTCATGGATCAGGAATTCCAGAGAGCAGCTGTACCATTTTACATTCGCATCAGAAGCATACGAGGGTTCCAACCTCTTTACATCCTTGCCAACATTTGCTATTTTCAGGTCTGGGAGTTTTAAAATTTTAATTAATTTGTTAATTTATTAATATATTTGAGAGAGAGAGCACAAGTAAGGGAGAGGGCGGAGGGGGAGAGAGAGAGAGAGAGAGAGAGAGAAGAGAGAGAGAGAATATCTAAAGAAGGCTCCATACTCAGGATAGAGCCCCATTTCACAACGCTGGAATCATGACCTGAGCTGAAACCCAGAGTTGGACACTCAACCGACTGCACCACCCAGGCACCCTTGGGGCATTTTAAATAACCATTCTCGGGGCACCCAGGTGGCTCAGTCAGTTGAGCATCTGGCTTCAATTCAGGTCATGATTTCATAGTTCGTGGGTTTGAGCCCCACATCGGGTTCTGTGCTGACAGCTCAGGGCCTGAAGCCTGCTTCAGATTCTGTGTCTCCCTCTCTCTGACCCTCTGCTGCTCGTGCTGTCTCTCTCTGTCTCTCAAAAATAAATAAAAAACATAAAAAAAAAACAACCATTCTGGTGAGTATAAAGCATCTCACTCCGGTTGTGATTTGCATTTATATAATGCCTGATGAGGCTAAGCATCTTTCCTTAAGCTTGTTGGCCATTGGAGAAATGCCCGTTCATGCCCTTTGCCCATTTTCTAATTGGGATGGAACAGCATTTAACCTGAGAGCTGAATAGGGCTGGGGATTATCCATTGCCTGTCCACCCACCTCCTATTTCAGACACGAGGAAACAGAAGCCCAGCTAGCTGCCAGGCTGCCCTCAAGAGGACGTAGATGGTGAATGAGCTTGGACAGGATGTGGACCCTGGGAGGCTTCATGCCCCTCACAGCCTCTTCTTTGGAGATTTGACCAGGGGGCAGGTCATAAATCTAGACAGGCTGGGGTTTGTCTGGAAGGAAAGTCCCAGAGCAGTCCATCCAGGGTCCCATGGATCTGGCCTGCTGGTCGCCCCACTGATGGAGCTGATGGAGGTAGGGCTTTAAGAGGAAGACAAGGGCTACTGAGAGTGAAGCCAGCAGAGTCACATTCCCATCAGCCTCACTCAGCATCCGAGAGCCTGTCTGTCCCTCCTGCTGTTTTGTTTCACTGTATTTTTATTCCCGTGCAAACTATGTATATAAAGATGTACATGCACATACAGTCACACATACACACAGTGTACACATGCACGCACACACACGCATACACACAGGCACATGTGCACACATACACGTATGTACACCGACATGCACGTGTGCACACACGTGCACATACACACATGTGTGCCCACACAAGCGCACATATGCATATGCACACACACGTGCACAATGTATGCATGCGCGTGCACACACACATCCGTGTGCACACATGTACGCATACACACGCATACACACATGTACACGAACACATGCACATATACACGTACACACCAACACACACATGCACACACATGTACACGAACACATGCACATATACACGTACTCACCAACACACACACACAGGCACACATACACATATACACACACACACACGGAGCATTCCTCCCATCTCACCACTCTCCTCTCTCCTCAGTTTCCCACGCTCTCTGGAACTCCTGCTCCAGGACTTGCTGAGTGGTTTTGCAGCTGTCTGTATGGCGTAGACCCCGTCTGAGCTGAGAGCTCAGAGCCTGATGCAGGCGTCAGCTCACCAACAGGAGATCATGACCTGAGCCGAAATCTGAGGCTCAACCGCCTGAGCCCCCCCTGGTGGCAACCCCCTTGTTTTTTGAACTGGGACCCCGTGTTTTCATTTGTCCTGGGCCCCCAAATTATGTGTGGGGCCCTGTGAGCAGAACCTGGCTGAAGAAGGTTTGCTGGATTCTCGGGGCTGCAGGAAACAGAGCACGGACCACTGTTGTGGGAGAGGGATGTAAAGGAAACAGATTTGGTGCAGACTCCAGAAGTCCTTTGGGGAGAGGAAGTCCACGATGGGATGGACTGAGTTTCCAGGACTTATACAGTGAGGTCCTTGATTCAGGAAGATCCTGTGCAACTGAATAAAGGAAGTCTTATTTAAAATAGAGTTGGGGGGCCAAAAATTGGAGCTTTCATGCTCCACAGACTCATCATCAGTTGCAGACCCAACAGGAAGTAAGGAAGATTTACTACCGATGTAGGAGCAAAGAAGATTTCCTCCTAGTCAGTCATAGCCCAGCCAATCAGAAACTGCCACAGCCACAGCCCAGCCAATGAGAAACCATCTTTCCTCTAATGGACTTTTGTTTAAAGCAATCCCTTCCAACTTCTTCATTTTTTCCTATAAGGTAATGTTCCTCCCTTTGTTCTCTGGACTTGCCTACAGCTTGTCATAGGTGTCCCCAACTGCAATTTCTCTCCTATTCATGAATAAACCAATTTTGCTGGTAAAATACCTGGCTGTTTTATTTTCAAGGTCCATAATTCCATGCAGAAATTAGAAGTGCTCTGCAGAAGAGATCCCTGATATGAAGGCAAATAATCCCAGAGACCTCCTTGAAGGCTAAGAATTCCGAAACTTGTAGTTGGGGGGAGTGGGGTGGGGAAAACAGGGTACAGGCCCTTCTCAGAAACCCCTGTGTGACATAATAGGAAATGTATATTTGGTCTTTGTCTGTGGTTCCAGACACAGAGATTCTAATACCTTTGGAATTTCCTCAGTGATAAGAGTGTCTTTCGTTATTCATAACAAGTCCCTTTCAGCTTCACCTGTGTTTATGTTAATGAGGTGACTCTTGGATGAGTCTGGTCACCAGTGGCACCAGCCCTGTGATTCTAGAGATGGGACTGAAAGATCCCAGACCTCTGGTAGGTGAGAGGGGCTGGAGATTGGGTTCAGTCACCAAAGGCCAATGACTTTATCAATTGTGTCTATATAATAGAACTTCCACAGAACCCGTAACTGATGGGGTTTGGGGAGTTACCAAGTTGGGGAGCATATCCATGCGCTGGGTGGGTGGTGAACTCCAAACTCCATGGAGACAAACTGCTGTGCTCAGGACCCTTCCGGACCTCTCCCTATGTACCTCCTCACGTGGTTGTTCATTTGTATTCTTTACAATAAGCTGGAAGTTTTCATTATTTTATTATTGTGGAGTTTTGTGAGCTGTTCCAGCAAAGTGTCAAACATGAAAAGGGAGGGAGGTCGTAGGAACCTCTCAATTTTGTAGCCAAGATGGATAGAGGTGTAGGTTGCCTAAGGACCCAACACTTGTGACTGGTATCTGAAGGAGGGGGGCAGTCTTGCGAGACTGGCCCATAAACTTGTGGATCTGAGGCTAATTCCAGGTAGTTGGAGTCATGGTTGAATTGTAGGACACCCACTTGATCTCTGGACAGTTGGAGAATTGGTCGGTGTGAGGAAAAACACGGCACACTTTTGGTGTCAGAAGTTTTGTGTGTAAAAACAGCTCACCCTGGGATCAATTATTCCAGAATTCAGGGCTTTCCAGATTTTAGAAAGCAAATACTGTGCATATATCATACATTACATAACATCTCTAGGGGAGTTTGAGAAAGACCCTAACATGTGCACTAGTATTTCTGGACAAACCCTATTGGCAAGAACTTACACCCATAGAGCTCAGGTCAGGTCACATCGTTCCACCAAATATGGGAAGCCTTTTGGAATTCAGAGATTTCTGGACTTTGGCATTGCAGAGAAGGGATTGTGGATCTGCATGGGAGCGCTTGGAACATTTCACTGACATTGTGGGGGAGGAAAAAATTTTCCTCTACACTTCTAGGTTCTTGGCTAAGATCTCCTGCAATAAAAGACAGATTACGGGGGAGAGGGGGTAAAACAGAAGTTTAATGACATGTACATCTCCCATATACATGGGAAACCCCCAGAAAAACTGAGTCACTCCCCCGATTGGTCTAAGCCAACTCTTTAAATACTGACTCCAGCTAAAGACAAAAGATGATGTTGGGGTGAGGGAGCAGTTATAGAGGCAACCGGGAAAATTGCAATAAACCAGAGTAAGACTGCTGTGCAGATTTAAGTGGTTGTTTTCCTCATTAGAAAACATTCCTCATGATAAAGAATTTCTAGAGATTTGGTCATCCCCATCTTCCTGGTACAGAGAAGAAGACGCCCTTACAAATGGAGATTTCCCTTATAAATGCTAATGTCTCTTACAAAAGGGTAACTTAGGGGCGCCTGGGTGGCTCAGTCTGTTGAGCTTCCAACTTCAGCTCAGGTCATGATCTCACAGTTTGTGGGTTCGAGCCCCACGTCGGGCTCTGTGCTGACAGCTAGCTCAGAGCCTGGAGCCTGCCTTCGGATTCTGTGTCTCCCTCTCTCTCCGACCCTCCCCTGTTCCCACTGTCTCTCTCTGTCTCTCAAAAATAAACAAAGAACAACAACAACAACAACAACAAAAAACCCAAAAGGGTAACTTGGACTCAGTTTTTGGAGCCTCTTCTGTGTCTGCTGTTGCTTAAAAACAACCAGCCTAAAACAATCCTTATGCCAAAGAGGGATATTTTGCGGTGGAAAATTCTGCTTCCCTTCAACTTGAAAAAAACAAACAAAACAAAAAATCCCAAACAACATTTAAATTGAGGCGCCAGAGGCATCTTTAAATTTCGTGAGTGGAAGAAGCCAGGGCCCGTGCAATGGTGTAGGTCTAGGTCTGAACAGAAGTACCAGGGGCTCCTCTGTGTATTTGATGCTCGTGACAATCTTGTGAGAGAGGATTCGTGGTCACACTCCTTCAGCGATGAGGAAACCGAGGATTACACATGGCCAGCATCTCATTGTTAGTAAATGTTGGCGCCTGTGTGGGAATCCAAATGCCAAAACTCTTTCCATAACATGAAAACCTCTCACACGGTGTCCAGGGAGTGCATTTTGGGCAGTGCTGTTATCCAGCAGCGTTACCCCAGTCCTGCTGTGTTCAGTGTTGAGCTTCTTCCTTGGAAGGTCACAAATATTAGGGGCCCTAAGCCTCCTGAGGCCTCCTGCCTTATCCAGCTGCGCGAGCTCCTTCCCTGGAATCCTCCAGACGCCCCTGCAGAACAAAAGGCAGTTCTAGAGGCCAGACATTGTGCCCTATTGTGACTCCCTATTTTGACTATTACACCTGTTAGTGGAGCACGAAGATACTCATTATCTCAACCTTCAGGACACCAGAGTACCTGAGCCTTTGCCTTCTCTCAAGAACAGTGCCCGTCTCCTTATGCACCCCAAATATTTCCTATGTGTCCCACTGAAAAGAAAGTTTAGAAAGCCCTGTACAACCACACGCTAACATATTCCATGTTTGTCTGAGCATCACAATCCCCTGGAACTTCTGTTAAAAACACAGACTCCTGGGTCCCACCTTGAGCTGCTACAGCATCAGAATCCCTGGGCAGGGCCCAGGAGGTTGAACAGAGCATAAGCTCTCCAGGGGAGCCCCATGATGGGACAAGCTTGGGGACCACTGTGCCCTTCCATTCATTTCCGTCAGAAGGATCAACATTCAAATTGGGGGGCCCAATTGTAAATAACTGTCCCTTGTTCTCACACATAAGCCGCTTGATAGACAAAAGCTCCCAGCGCTAACTTTTTCCAGTCTCTTCAGCCACTTCCTCCCATTGTCAATGTATATGTGTACATTTCCAGCTCCCGTTTCCCGAGGTCCAGCCTCGCTTCCGGCACTGGCCTGGCTGCTCCATTTCCAGCTAATGGCCGCAGAACATTCCGTGAGCATGTTCTCCCATTGTTCTCCCTTTGCTCCAACCCATTGTTGGGGGGTCTCAGAAATAGTGGGGCACCTCCCCTGCTGGCATTGGACCCCAAACGTCCATGTGTCTGGCCCAGTCCCAGACTGGTTTGTTTTGGCAATAACCTGATAATGTTTTGAATCGGGGGAATTTTCCATGTATTCTCTGGCCCAAATCTTGAGATTGCTACACAAGAACTTGTATAGCACAATTACGGAGAGAGGGCTTTTCTCCCCTTCCTTTCCCTGGACCCTGACTGTGGCCACTCACAGACATTATAGCTGCCTCCATGGACATTGCTTTCATACCCCAAACAGCTCTTGGTAAATAGACTATGTTTTGATGCTCCTCTTTTTCTGAAGGATAAGGAAACACGGGGCTGTTGGAGAGAAAAGCATTTTCTTTCTGTCTTAGATTCTTTCATTGGTCTAATAAACTAACATAAAACAGATGATTGGAGAAAATCAAGTTTAATTATATAAGTACAGGGGCCTGATAAGAATTTGAGACCCAAGGAAAATCAGGCAATTGAGACTTATGTGCCATCTTGAGCTAAGGGTGGGAATAGGGGCCTGAGGTTCCTAAGAGGAGGAGGGTGATTCAAAAGATGGTAAGAAGAGCACATGTGTGGCAAACCACTAGAGACTCTTAAATATAGAGAACAAACTGAGGGTGGCTGGAAGGAAGGTGGGGGGGGGGCTAAATCGATAATGGGCATTAAGGAGGACACTTGTTGGGATGAGCACTGGGTGTTGTAGGTAAGTGATGAATCACCAAGTTCTATTCCTGAGACCAATACTGCACTACGTGTTAACTAACCTAAATTTAAATAAAAAATTCAATATGATAAATACAATACAGTACAGTACCATAGCACATGCTTGATGATTAGATGCTTGTCCCACCATACAGATAGGTCATTCAAATAAAATAGTTACCTCTTGGTAATCGTTCTCTTGCTGGGCCAGGTTCCTTCTCTAAATTCTTTTAGGTAGTTTAAGAGAGAAGCAAGAGTTTTCCTAGAGTCTGCTGGGTCTTAATAGCCTTCAGCTAAAAACAGTCCACATGCCAAAGTGGCACATTGTGGGGACACTTGTTCGGAAACCCTTTAGGGGCAGCTGGAATCTTTTGAGGGGACATTCTGATCCCCTGATGCCACCAAAAGGAAGTGAAATTCTTTTCTGTTTAGATCTCAGGAAATAAACTGTTACATTTGAAATCATTACTGCCCATAAGCTTCCTGTTGGTTCATTTTCTAATCTGTTTATTCTTTATCCCAGGGGAAGGGAATGGCGGTTTCAACAGCATGAAATACGGTAAGTTCCTTGCGATGATATGGTCCACATTTGGTTGTGGACACGATCTGGAATTGGAGGCTGACAGCCTTGCCATTTACTGCATTACTTAATTTCTCTGAACCTTTTCTTTCCCTTTTACATGCAAAGGGAAACTGTGGTAGATACAAAAATGGTCACAATCCCCTACCCCTTCCTAAACTCTCACCCTCGGCAATGGGTTTTACCCATCAAGAACTGGTGATTCCCAGACTCCCATCCTTCTGCATCTGGGTGGGCCTTTTCACTTGCTTTGGCCAAAAGAATGATGGGTGCCAGTTCAAAGTCTAGGCTCAGGAAGCCTTGCACCCTTCTGCTCTCTCTTGGAGCCCTGCCCAGCTCCCACGTGAGAAAATGTGGGATGGCTTGCTGAAGGGTGAGAGACAGGCGGAGCAGAAAGGAGCTGCTCCGGGAGAGGTCGTTTGGATCAGCCAGCCTCCAGTCTGCTTAGCGGCTGAGCACAGAGGCGTAAGTGAGCCCAATGGAGGCTAGAAGACTCTTCCAGCTGAGCCCAGCCCAATCTGTCTACATGCAGAAAAGTGAGCTCAATAAGTGGTTATTTTTTAAAGCCACTGTTTTTGGGGTGGTTTTTTTTATGTACTGAGAGCTGATATAATATGCTTCTGTTTCAGTACTGTTGTGTAAATAAGATTAGACACTCTATGTAAAACGCTTGAATGATAGACGTTGATGGACCAACTTGTTTGGACACACTGCTAATCTGGCTGAGGTGTAGATTTCATACCTCCCCCGTAGAATGTGTCTGCTTCAGTGTCCATAGCCCATATTTAAAAAGTAAGTATGTTTCTTTGAAAAGATATGACAACAATATAATGGAATGTCTCAAAAAGAACCCATAAAACTTAGCTCTCGTCCTAATACCGCTAACACAGGATGGAGTGCAGATACCTTAGCGGGACTTGCAAAACCCTTCAAGGTCACAGTCTAGGTCCTGCTTTCCTTTCGCTCCCTCCCTTCTGTTCCTCTTTGTTATCTTCAGCTGTTCATATAAATAACATCTGAGACATCCACGATGTAAAATGCCTCCCTCCGGGTCCTTCAGGAAACAAAAACTCACAGGTAAAATCTACTTTTAGTCTCTCTTTTAATCAACCTTATTGGGTATAATCTACATACAAAATATATATACAGTTTGAGGAGTTTGACAAATGCATACACGATGTAACCACCACTTCAATCAAGATGAAATCATTTCCAGGACCCATAAAGTTTCCCTTGTGTGCATTTCCGGTCAATCCCATCCCCACCAACAGTTGCAAGTAACCACTTACCTGGTTTCCGTCTGTATAAACTCATTACACCTGTTTGGAGAACTTGAAAATGCCACAACCATTTAGTATGTACCGTTTCTTGACTGACTATTTTTTCTCAAGATAACGTTTTTGAGATTCATCTATGCTGAGTTAGGTATCAGTAGTCATTCCGTCTTATTGCCGGGTAATATTCCATTATATAGCCAAGCTATAGTTTCTTGTATCAATTATCAGGTGATGACATTTGGGTTGTTTCCTGTTTTGGGCTTTTATGAAGAAAGCTGCTATGAACATTTGTGTATAGATATTTTTGTGTGTCTGTGTGTACACGTTTTCATTTTTCTTTAGTAAACACCTAGAAGTATAATTGCTAGATTACATGGTCAGTATACATGAAGGAGAGCTACCAAACTGTTTTCCAAACATTTGTACGGTTTTATGCTCCACCAGCCGGCCATGACAATTCCAGCTGCTTTTTATCCTTGCTGTACTTGATATTATCAAGTATTGGCCATTTATAGATTTTATCTTGTGGAGTCTCTGGGCGTGTCTTTTACCATACCCTTTCAAGTATTATTTTTAATGTTTATTTTTGAGAGAGAGAAGGAGAGGCAGAAAGAGAGGGAGAGAGAGGGAGAGACAGAGGATTCAAGGCAGGCTCCATGCTGACAGCAAAAGCCCGATGTGGGGCTCGAACTCATGAATGGTAAGGTCATGACCTGAGCTGAAGTCAGTCACCTAACTGACTGAACCACCCTGGTGCCCTTACAATCCCCTTTTAAATCAGGTTGATTTTTATCACTGAGTTTCAGGTGTTCTTTGTGTATGCGGGACACAGAGCCTTTGCCAGACCTCTCTGTTGTGTATACTCTATCCTTGTCCGTAACTTGTTTTCTTGCTTTTCTAATGGTGTGTTCTGAAGAGGTGACGGTTTAAAATCTTTAAGATGTCCGATTTATCCATTTTTTTTATGGCTGGTGTTTCTTGTGCTTTAAATCTTGGCTTACTACAATGTCATAAATTTTTCTCCCCTCTGTTTTATAGTTGTAACTTTTAAGTCCGTGCTCCATTTCCGATAAATTTCATGTATGCTGTGAGGTAGTTTGAGGTTTATGTTTTGCGTCTGGATATCTACAGTTGGTCCTTGAACAACACACATGTGAACTGGGCAGTCCTTACACATGGATTTTTTTTCAGTACAGCACTGTAAATGCGCTTTCTCTTCGTTCTGATTTCCTTAATAAAGAAAATAAATCAGAGGCGCCCGGGTGGCTCAGTCAGTTAAGTGTTCAACTTTGGCTCAGATCATGATCTCATGGTTTGTGGGTTCAAGCCTCGCATTAGGCTCTGTGCTGACAGCTCAGAGCCTGGAGCCTGCTTCAGATGCTGTGTCTCCCTCTCTTTCTGCCCCTCCCCACTTGTTTTCTCTCTCTCTCTCTCTCAAAAATAAACATAAAAATTTTAGAAAAAATAAATCTTTTCTCTCTTACTTTATTGTAAGAATTCATTATATTATACATAGAGAATATATATATGTATCAGGGTAACAGGGTGGCTCAGTTAGTTAAGCTTCCAACTTCAGCTCAGGTCATGATCTCCCAGTACATGAGTTCAAGCCCCGGGTCAGGCTCTCTACTATCTGTGCAGAGCCTGCTTTGGATCCTCAGTCCTCCTCTCTCTGCCCCTACCCCCACCACCTGCTTGCTCTCTCTCTCTCAAAAAATAAACTTAAGAGGCTCCTGGGTGGCTCAGTCAGCTTTATATCCAACTTCAGCTCAGGTCATGACCCCACCGTTCTTGGGTTTGAGTCCCACATTGGACTCTGCTAACAGCTCAGAGCCTGGAGCCTGTTTTGGATTCTGTGTCTCTTTCTCTCTCTGCTTCTCCCCTGCTCACTCTGTCTCTCTCTGTCTCAAAAAATAAGTAAACATTAAAACAATTTTTTTAATAAATAAAAAAAATATATAATTAATTGACTTTTATATTATTGGTAAGGCTTCCAGTCAACAGTACGCTATTAGTAGTTAAGTTTGGGGGGAATCAAAAGTTATATGCAAAGTTTTGGCTCTGAGCGGGGTGGGGGGTGGGAGTGGGGTTGGCACCAGGCCTCCTGCTGTGTTCAAGAGTCAACTGCACTTGTTCCGGCCCTACTGCCTAAAGAGATTCTACTTTCCCCAGTGAATTACATTAGCACCTTTGTTGAAGATCAACCAAGTCTATGTGGCTCTATTCTGGTTCTCTACTCAATTAGTTAACTGGGGCACCGAAAGCTCGGTGGCTAAAAACAACAGAAGTTTACTAACCCACAGTTCTGGAGGCCAGCAGCCTGCAGTCAAGGCATTGAAAGGGCCACACTCACTCCCAAGGCTCCCAGGGAGGGTCCTTCCGTGCGGGTTGTAGCTTCCGGTGGCTCCTGACATTCTTTGGCTTAGATCTGGGAGCGTCAATCCAATCTTTGCCCCTGTCTTTACGTGGCCTTCTTTTCCGTGTGCGTCTTCATCTCTTGTCGTAATGACAGCCATCATGGGTGAGAGCCTACTCCAATTCCAGCATGATCCTATCTCCAGGTCCCTAGCTTAATTATATTGGCAAAGACCCCATTTCCAAATAGGATCATGTTTTGAGGTTCTAGGTGGATGTAAACATTTTCAACTCACTCTGTTTATTGTGTTCCATCAAACCACTAGTGTATACTTCGTGCCGGCACCGCTCAGTCACGGGTAACTGCGTCTTTATGGTGTGTCTCAGTATCAAGTCCTCCAGCTTCATTCTTTAAAAAAAAATGTTTTGGGGCACTTGGGTGGCTCCGTCGGTTAGGGTCTGACTCCTGATTTCAGCTCAGGTCATGATCTCACTGTTTGGGAGATTGAGCCCCACGTCGGGCTCCATGCCGACAGAGCCTGCTGGAGAATCCCCCTCTCCCTCTCTCTGTCCCTCCTCCCACATACTTGCTCTCTCTCTCTGTCTCTCTAAATCTAAATAAATAAACATTAAAAAACTGTTTTGACTATCTTATATCCCTGACGTTTCCATGTAGATGTTGGACCAAACTTGTCACCTTCTCCAAAACACTCTGTTGGAATGTTCTTGACACCGAGTCACATCTACTGGCGGTGGACACCTTAACCGCATCGTCTTCCAATACAGAAACACGGTGTCTTTCTACCTTTTAAAATTGTGTGCGTGTGTGCATGTGTGTGAAGTTCTGCAGCTTTCCATCTACAGATCTTGTATATATTTTTTCTACATTGTTTCCTAAGTATTTTTGATGATACTATAATAATATTATTTTTAAATTTTATTTTCCAATTGTTTAACGCTAGCATATAGAAATGCAATTTATTTTTGTTTATTGGCTTTTTATCCTGTAACATTGCTGAATTTACTTATGATAGTAGGCATTTTGCAGGGTTCTTAGAGTCTGTGATATAGACAATCATGTCATTTGAGACCAGGGACAGCTTTACATTTTTATTTTCAATATATATGGCCTTATTTTTATTGCTTGCCTTTTCATATTGGCTAGTGCCTCCAGTAAAATATTGAGTAGAATATTGAATATTGCCTTGTTACAGTATTAGGGGGGAAGCCTTTAGTCTTTTACCACTAAATATGATGGTATCTGTGGATCTTTCATACCATTTATTAGGATTAGGGAGTTTGCTTTTCTACTCTTTAGGTTTCTGAGAGGGTCTTTTGTTGTTTTGTTGTTGTTGTTTTGCTCTTTTTTAAATTTTAAACTATGAATGGATGTTGAAACTTGTCAAATGTTTTTTTCTCTTTCTATTAAGATAATCACATGGTTTTTCTC
Source organism: Mungos mungo (assembly GCA_004023785.1). Classification (NCBI taxonomy): domain Eukaryota; kingdom Metazoa; phylum Chordata; class Mammalia; order Carnivora; family Herpestidae; genus Mungos; species Mungos mungo. The sequence continues at coordinate 7,009 of PISW01009561.1, read as the reverse complement.
CATTCCGTTAATGTAGTGAATTATGTTCATTCCTTGAAATAACTTTAAGTTGTAAATGACTTCAAACTTACATAAAGCCCCCCCCCTTCAATTACATGTCTCAATGACTTTTAGTAACTTTGCCAAGTGGTACAGCTGTCATGATGAGTTAGTGTTAGACCTTCTTCACCCCCCATTAAGACCCTTCATGCCCATTTCAGTTCATCTCTGTACCACTCTCCATTCTGGGCAACCACTAACCTACTTTATACAATTGCTTTTTCTGGACCTTTCCTTTATACGTGGAATCATACAGTATGTGGTCTCTCGTGTCTGGTTTCTTTCATGTAGCAGACTATATTAAGGATTTTTTCTTTTTAAAAAAATTTTTTTAATGTTTTTTATTTACTTTTGAGAGACAGAGAGAGAGCACGCGAGCAGAGGAGGGTCATAGAGAGAGGGAGATACAGAATCTGAAGCAGGCTCCAGGCTCTGAGCTAGCTGTCAGCACAGAGCCTGATGCGGGGCTTGAAGCCACAAACTGTGAGATCATGACCTGAGCCGAAGCTGGATGCTCAACCGACTGAGCCACCCAGGTGCCCCTTAAGATTTTTTCTATGATGTAACACGTGCCAGTATCTTGTTCCCCTCTATTGCTGAATAGTATGCCATTGTGTGGCCATACCCATTTTGTTTATTCACCAGCAGATGGACATACAGGTTGTTGGCTTTTACGATTAATGCCATTATGAGCATTGATGTGCACATATTTGTGTGAACATGTGCATTTCCCTTGGGTCGACACCCAGGAATGGAACTTCTATGCTGTCTGGTAGTTCTATGCTCAGCTTTAAAAAAAAAAATTATTTATTTATGTTGAGAGAGAGTGAGGGAGAGTGCACAGGAGTGGGGAAGGGCAGAGAGAGAGAATCCCAAGAGAATCCCAAGCTCTCAGCTTGGAGCCTGATGCAGGGCTTGATCCCATGGACCGTGAGATCATGACCTGAACCAATATCAAGAGTCAGAGGCCCAACCAACTGAGCCACCCAGGCACCCCATGCTCAACTTTTTAAGAAAGTACTGAGCTGTTCTTCATAGTGGCTGCACTGCTGGCTCTCTCTGAGTATTAAACCCCAACTTGATGTCTTACAATAAACTCCATTTGATTATGATTTAACACCCCCCCATACATATCATTGATTGGATCTATTAATTTATTTGAGTGTTTTTCATCTATATTTACAAGGACTATTTCTCCTTACTTTTCTGGAAATGTCTTTGTTTTGGAATCGGGGGAAAGCTAGCCTCATAAAACAGATGAAGAAATGTTTCCTCTTCCTCTATTTCTAAAACAGTTTGTGCAATGTTGGTATTACTTCTTTTAGGGTATTTTGCAGAATTCATCACTGAAGCCACCTGGGCCTGGGGTTGTCTTTGTGGGGGGGTTTTACAACGCATTTAACTTCTTCCATGGATAGAAGGCTCTTTAGAGATTATATCTTCATGAATTGGTTTTGGTAAGCTGAGCGTTTTGGGTTATCAAATTTATTGGCATTACATTTTTCACAATATACTGTAATTTCTTCAACCATTTGAGTTGTCCGTCATGCACAACTCAGTCTCCGGGACCTTTATTCTGTTCTCAGCCTCTAGCAGACACTACCGGGAGGGGCTGGGTAATCTCGCCCTGTGCATGTGCAGCCCAATACTCACCAAAGGGCTTGTGACGACCCTGAACTGGACTTACGCTCCCCTCACCTCCCTCTCTCTGATGCTTTGCCCGGATTCCAACCACTTCAGCTGTTCAGACTCTTGCCTCCTGGGATTGGAGGAACCATGTGGTGTGTTTAGACTCCAGCTGGCTGCATACCATTCGGGAAACTGTCCTCATGGAGGGGCCGGTGTTTTAATGGGGCTCATCCTGTAGATTCCCCTTCTTCCAGGGCTCGCACGCCTGCTCTGCTTGGTGTCCAACACTGAACAAACAGCTGCTTATCTATCTTGTCTATTTTTACGGTTGTTTATGGTGGGAGGATGAGTTGGGTAGAGTTACTCCACCATGGCCAAAACAAGATCTATTTTTAAACATTAGCCTTTTTACCATAAATATTTTCAACTGTGTTCATGCAATCACCATAATCGCTTTAATGAATCTAAACTCTTTCACTTTTGAGGCACCATGTTTTATTAACCTATGCTTCTCAGAAAGCACTCAGACCATTTTCAGGGAGCAGCTACCATAGGTAACAGAGAATATGTTTCTGTCTGAAGGCTTTCACTTTTGTTCAGTTATGTCTGTGGAATAAATCCCTCAGTGTGAAATTATTTTGAGTCAAAAGATCTGAACAACTTTATAGGTCTTTAGATGTATTAGCATGTGTATTAGATGGATGTGTTAACAAAGATTAGCGCATCAGCGTGTGTATTAGATGGATGTATTAGATGGCTTAGCGCATCAGCGTGTATATTCGATGGATGTGTTAACAAGGATTAGCACCTTAGCATGTATATTAGATGGATGTATTAGATGGCTTGGCGCATCAGCGTGTATATTCAATGGATGTATTAGATGGATTAGCGCATCAGCGTGTGTATTAGATGGATGTATTAGATGGATTAGCGCATCCGCGTGTGTATTAGATGGATGCATTAGATAGATTAGTGTATTATCATATGTATTGGAGTTGTTTTAAGGTTTTTAAGTTAAGTCTATATTTTACTAATTTCTATGAAAATCAGTGTGCCTGGGCGGCTCAGTCAGTTGAGTGTGCAACTTCAGCTCAGGTCATGGTCCCTCAGTTCATGGGTTTGAGCCCCACATCCAGCCCTGTGCTGACTGCTCAGAGCCTGGAACCTGCTTTGGATTCTGTGTCTCCTTGTCTCTCTGACCCCTCCACCACTCATGCTCTCTCTCTTACTCACAAATAAATAAATGGTGAAAAAAATTTTATATGAAAAATCAACGTTTCCCCCACTAACTCTTTGCTAGGTTTCTTGAGAAAATATAAGTTCAGCTGTGCGTAGCAGACACTAAGATTCCACTTTTTCCTTATACATACACCTTGTTTAATTCCTGCTTGTTTTTGTTATATTCTCATAGCAAAGACAATGCTTCTCTTTGAGTGCCCTAGCCTAGACATAATTGGCTCGTAGCTGGATCATATGCAGTGCTTCTCAAAGCTTTTGCATCTAGAATGAAAGCTCTTTTGTTCAGTGTGTTGACTTTTACATGGCATTAATTTTTTCATTTCTGATATTTTGTTCATGAACTCAAAGTAAATTTGAGATGTTGGAGGTTTGCATCTATTTGCATTTCTCACTCTTCCTATCTATGTGTATTGTTTCTGTTGCTTGCACGTGGCCTATGGACCATCAGGAGAGAACCTCGACCTGCTCTTGGGTTTTGGAGTTCTTGTTTCCTACTGACACGAAGGAAATCATAATCTGGTTAGAGAGAGAGTGGGCAGGAGAGCCTTGGGCCAGCCACTGAGGCTTTGTCGTTCCTACCACGCCACGTCTTTTCTCCAAAGGCTCTGCTAAGGCTATAGTCATTTTTTCCCAGCCCTTCTGTGAATTAAGCCCTCCCCGCCCCTCCTCCCACTCCCCATCTCCCTGACCTGAGCCTGTGCCCTGGCTTTCATCTGTGAGCCTTCCTACCTCTCCCCCTGTTACACTGAATTCTGCTAAAGCTCTTCATTCCTGATCTCTTTCTAGCTCACAACGATGTATACCTCGCTTTGAAGTCCTATGTTGTCTCCCCTGGATCTCTCTTCCTTCTGTTTTCTTCTCTCATTGCTGCCCATTTGGGAGTGGTGTACAATGTTTTTTTTTTTTTTTTAAATTTTTGATACAGAGAGAGACAGAACATGAGAGGGGGAGGGGCAGAGAGAGAAGGAGACACAGAACAGGAAGCAGGCTCTAGGCTCTGAGCTAGCTGTCAGCACAGAGTCTGATGCGGGGCTCGAACACACAAACGTGAGATCTGACCTGAGCCGAAGTCGGAGGCTTAACCGACTGAGCCACCCAGGCGCCCCTGGGAGTGGTGTTCAAGCATGAACTCCCTCCTTCACCAGCGACCCAATGCCTGACCCAATGCAGGGAAAACCCTTGGTTTTCCCCTGTATTGGTTGCTATCTCTCACCCTGACTGGGGCCCAAACCCAGTTTTCCCCCCAGGCCCCCCAGTTTGTGTGCAATTAGCACACAAAATGATGCCTGTTTGTACAACCTACGAAATGCTAACTCACGCCAGCGCTGTTGCCCTTTTGTTCCAAAGCAGAATGACTGGAGTCCATTGAAATCAACAAATGTTTATCGCCGTCTGCTGTGTTTGGCTGGTGGGATTCAGGGCTAAAATACAACAAAACAAAACAAACCATGTTTCCTAATAAGGAAAGGTAACAGTTCTTGATAAATCTTCCCCAAATGGCGCTTTGTCTGAAAATCTTTGGTGGCCACCTCTTCGTGCACACGTAACCCTGCTGTCTCTCTATTTGTTTTCATCTCTTCTTCTTATAAGGGCATCAGTGAGATTGCATGAGGTCCCACACTAATGATCTCATGCTAACCTAATCGCCTCTTTAAAGCCCCCATGTTCCAGGGCCCCTGGGCGGCTCAGTCAGTTAAACATCTGACTTCTGCTCAGGTCATGATCTCATGGTTTGTGAGTTTAAGCCCTGCATTGAGCCCCGCATCGGACTCCGTGCTGACAGCTTGGAGCCTGGAGCCTGTTTCGGATTCTGTGTCTCCCTCTGTCTTTCGCCACCCCCCCTCCCCCGCCCCCAGCCATTGCAGGTTCAGCTGCCCCCAGCAATAGAATTTTAAATCAATCAATCTGGAATTTCCCTGATCAACCCTTATGAGGAAGTCTGCGTAAGACCCTTTGCCTTTTCCTAAGGGAAGATGACCTGGCCTGAAATACTCCACACTTACCACCTTTGTCCCACTCTCCCTTTGCTTCTAGAAACCTTCCGTTTTATAAAGCTCCTTGGAGCTCCTTTCTACTCAGTTACACGAGAGGCTGCCTGATTCATGAATCACTGAATAAAGCCAATTCAATCTTGGAATTTATTCAGTTGAACTTTGTTTTGTTCTTTAATAAGCATCAACCTAAGTTATGGGGGTACACAGTTCAGTCCATGACAAGATAGGCACTGAGATCATGGGAATGGGTGATTGACAGTGGGTAGGGGGGCGGAGAGAAGAGAGCAAGGGTGAAGTCAAGCCACCCAGAGACCAATGAACAAAAGCTTTGGTAGTAACTCACTAACATCTCGAGCTGTATTCTTTTAACACAGATATACTTTATTTGACGATTATGCTTACTTTTTATTTTTAAAAAGTGATTTTCACAGATGTGAGGAATAAGCCCACTGCCCCAATCAGAGGAAGGATGCAGAGACTCAGGACACAGTGAAGTGGGCTCTCTTGCAAGAGCAGGTGTCGGACAAGCATCACACTCGGGAAGGTTACAGCAGACCATTTATCTCCTAGCGTTCAAGTCCCGCCCCTGATTCCTCATTGGCTGAGCACTGCAGAGGTCACAGCCTTACCCAGATGTTGCCTATGCCCATGTAAGGCAAAAAGTAGTCTGACTGGGACAAATGCACATTTCCTGAGGTGAGGCGGACTTTCAGTCCCTCCTCCATTTGTTCTTTGGTGCATGCTCATTGCAAAGCTCTTGAAAATAAGCCTGTGAAACAGAGGAGGGAAGAAGAGCCAGAAAGTGAAGTGTCCAAGGGTTTGGCACTCCATTGCGGGTGGGGTGGGGGGTTCCTACATTTTTCCAGTAGGTTGTTAATCTACTGTTCAGTAGACTCACAGCTTTTATTTGGTATTTCTAAACATGAATCATCTCCCTTACTTCTCACCACAAACTTTCCCTTTATTACTTATCTTGAAACCAGCTTCCATTTCGGTGTATCATTTGGCTTCCAACTTTTGATGCACCCTTGAGCCCAGAGAACGATCTTTCTATCATAAGGAAAACAGCACAGCAAGTGCCTGGTAGATGCAACGGGTGCTTAATGTCATTCTGGGGACAAAGGAAAACATGGCAGGGACACAGAGACCAGGAGTGCACACGGTGTCTAGAGTGTCAGCCACTCATCAGATCTGATAGTCTGCCACCCAGTGGTCAGGCAGACCCAACGCTGCTGGATTCCGACTTTTCAAAGGAAGCTGAAAATAGGCACTTTTTAAACATACAACACCCCCACTTTAAAAAATGGGCTCAACTGTTTAAAAAACACTGTGACACAAGACAAATTTCATCAGGTTGTTTTTCTAACCTTAGACAAAATGAGAGAGAAGAGGCCCTAGGACAGAGCTCAGACGGGTTCTGCCTTTTAAAATTCGGCTATAATTTTGCAATCTCTCATGGTCTAGTAAAGTTGCTAAAATCATCACATGAAAGGTTAACATGGGACTTTATATGGAGGAGCCTTACCCTTCTCATTGCGGGACAACAGACACGATGCATCTGCCAGCGTGTGATGCAATAGGAAATACCCAGGACCACCTATGAACATCCCAAATCCCTCAACTGGAATTTAATCAAGCCTCTAGATCAGAGTCCCAGCTTACAGGAAATACAAAGGTCAGAGGAACCAATTAAAGGTCATTACAAGGATGTAGGAAATTCTACTGGACAAACGGCCTGATTGTTTTTAGGGGGGCAAAAAGGAGAGAGGGACTGTTACAGAGATTTAAGAGACAAATCAAATGCCTGCAACGTGTAGGCCATGTTGAGATCCCAATTAGAAAACTGCTTAAACAGATAACCTTTTGGAGAAATTTGGACCTCGCCTAAGTATTAATGGACATGAAAGAATTACTTTTTTCTTCCTTTTTTTTTTAGAATAATGATTTTTTTTAAGGAGCATCTGGGTGGCTTAGTTGGTTAAGCATCCGACTTCAGCTCGGGTCATAGTCTCATAGGTCCTGAGTTCGAGCCCTGCATCAGGTTCTGTGCTGACCGTTTAGAGCCTGGATCCTGCTTTGGATTATTTGTCTCCCTTTTTCTCCCTGCT